>CAWUFW010032702.1:0-13464 GCA_963921515.1 Calotriton arnoldi | reverse complement strand
ATTCCACATAAAAGGGTTCACTTAGCTCCCAGGAAGGCCACCCCTTAGAAAGAGATGTCACTAAAATAATGGTACATGTCTCAGCTTAGAATGAGATGCCACTGATATATCTCTCCTGTAGCTCCTTAACACCAGAAAATTGTGTTCAAACAGTCTCAAACCACAGAAATTTGGGCCAGCCATATCAAGGGGTTCAGCAAATTCGGGCGGCAGCACCCATCTCACCTCGGCAGCAGAGGCGAGCCCACCTATCCACCACTGGGCCATAGTTCAGTTGCAGTATCTGATCTCTGTCCCTATGTAGGTATATCCCCAAGTACCTCGCCTCCACCCCACACCAGGCCACAGGGAATTTGCTGCAGTTCCGGTCCCGTACGGACGTCAGTGGGAAAATCTCTGATTTTATCCAGTTTATATGCAGCCCCAAATGAGCCCCAAAACGATCCCCCTCAGTCAAGAGTGGTGGGAGGTTGTCAGCTGGGTGCCTCACATATAGCACAATGTCGCCCACATAAAGGGTAACTAGTAAAGGGCCGGTCTTAAACTGTAACCCCTGGTGAGCATGATTTTTCTGGGGATGCCGCACCAGGGGATCCATCGCTATTATAAAACAAGCATTTGCAATGCAATAGGTCTCGCATTTGTGAGAGTTTAAGCTACTAGCATTCCAAATGACAATGCCTTTTATTTGTTTTAAAAAACAAAACATAAATAAAAGACATTGTAATTTACAATGCGAATAGCTCAAACTCGCGTAAATGCGAGACCTATTGCATTGCAAATGCTTGGACATTGGCTCTCTTCTTTCTCTCCCGGGCCCTACGCTCTCCCGGGGTGCAGTGCAGTGGGTGTATTTATTTTTTATTTATTTTACATTGGCTCTCTTCGTTCTGTTCCTGATCCTACGCTCTCCGGGGGAATATTTATTTATTTTACATTGGGCTCACTTCATTGCCTACGCTCTCCGGAGGGGGTGTATTTAAAAAATATATATTTTACATTGGCCCTCTCCATTCTCTCCGGGCCCTGCGCTCTCCAGGGGTGTAGTAGGAGCGGTGTGGCAGCTCCCTGAGACTCCAGGGTCCGGAGCGCATGACGCAGTAGCAAGTGCTTTGAAGCCGGTGATGCCTTGAGCTCACTTTAAGCAGGGAGCACGAGCCGCTGCAGCTCCTTGAAGCCCTTGCTGCCTATAAAACATAAGCCGCGCAGCTTCTTGAAGCCCTTGCGGGCGAGAGACAGGGCCGGCTTTTGTCATGGGCGAGTTGAGTCCAGGCCCAGGGCGCAAATCTTCAGAGGGGCGCACGGTCTGCATCAATGTCCTGGAGACAGCAGCTCCCCTCTGACTAGACTCAAATTATTCCGACTAATCTGCTTTTCATCATTTTTACTTGCAGCAGGTGCCGTTTTATACCTAATTACCCCCCTTCCACCCCTCCCATCTCCTTTTCATCCCTTTGGCCACACACACCAACACCGGCCAGTCACACTACCAACTTGGCACTAGTATGAGCGTTCTATGCTGTGAATAAATACGAATATTTGGGGGAGGTGCCGAGAAGTTTGTGCTTAGAGGCCAGTCACTGCAGAGATGTGTGACTTACCTGTGAACACACAATGAACCGCCTTCTGCCTCGTTTTATTCACCAGCTGTCAAGAGTGCGCCAAATTTCTATCAGCCCAGGGCCCTCCCTATCCAATCACAGGTCGGCTCTGGCTCCTAGCGCCAAGCAGGGAGAACACGCCGCTGAAGCTCCTCGAAGCTCTTGCTTTCTAGTGGACGCATACCACGTAGCTCCCTCAAACCCGTGCTGCAGAAAAAGCCAAGTCACTGTGAATGTCGTACACAGGCCGCGCCGCTCTTTCAAGCCTATGGTGACCTGAGGGCACAGGCCGTACAGCGCCTTGAAGCCAGGCAGAGAACACAGGGAGCTGCAACTCATTGAATCCATTGCTGTCTAGAAATCAAATCACCCGCCGCCGACGGGCAGCACAGCTCGCTGAAGCCCCTTGAAGCCCTTGCTACTAGAAGAGCACAAACCACTAGAGCTCACTGAAGCCCTTGCTGTCTAAAGTGCATTACCGCCTAGAAATCGCCCGCCGCAGCCGGACAGCGCAGGCCATACAGCTCCTGGAAGCCCTTGCTACCAAGAGGGCACACACGATTATAGCTCATTGAAGCCCTGCCTGCTTAGAGAATTTTTGGTCTGAAACCCCTTCTAGCCCGTATGGCAGAAACAGCACAGGCCTCTGTGACACTTTAAAGCTGCGCTGCATAGGAAGCAAAGGCCGCGCAAAGAGCTCAAGATGCTGCAGCTCCTTGAAGCCAGGATGCCTAGAGAACATAGCGCTGAAGGACAACGCGAAGCTTAGAGGACACAGGCCATTTGTGGTCTTTGAAGGCCCAGCGTCCTAGTGAGCACCAGTTGCACTTGAAGCCCTTGCTACCAGGAGAGCACAAATCACTACAGCTCTCTGAAGCCCTTGCTGTCTAAAGTGCATTACCGCCTAGAAATCGCCCGCCGCGGCCGGACAGCGCAGGCCATGCAGCTCCTTGAAGCCCTTGCTACCAAGAGGGCACACACGATTATAGCTCATTGAAGCCCTCCCTGCTTAGAGAATTTTTGGTCTGAAACCCCTTCTAGCCCGTATGGCAGAAACAGCACAGGCCTCTGTGACACTTCAAAGCCGTGCTGCATAGGAAGCAAAGGCCGCGCAAAGAGCTCAAGATGCTGCAGCTCCTTGAAGCCATGATGCCTAGAGAACATAGCGCTGCAGGACAACGCGTAGCTTAGAGGACACAGGCCATTTGTGGTCTTTGAAGACCCAGCGGCCTAGTGAGCACCGATTGCAGCAGCTCCTTGAGGTCTGTGCTGTTCTTTGATGCCCGTTGCTGCCTACTAAGCTCAGGCCCCATAGCTCCTTGAAGCCCCTGCTGCCTAGAGAGCTCCAGGCCGCCGCATCCCACTGAAGCCTGACAGCACATGGAGCTCGGGCTGCTGCCACGCCCTGAAGGTAGGCCGCTCCGGCTCTTCCACTCCTCCTGGGGCCCTGTGAATAAAGGCAGGCCGCGGCAGCATTTTGAAGCCGGCACTGCCTGCCTAGAGAACACAAGGCGCTCGCTGCAGCGCCTTGAAGTCCCGACTGCCCAAAGAGAACAGGCCCTGTAACTCTTCGAATCTCGTATAGCTCTACATTACAGACGGCTCAGACCTGTCCATCCCGCCGTGAATCGGAGCAAAAGCGCTATAGCTCCTTGAAGCCTGTTGCTCGTGGCGCTCCTCCCACGATGTATCCGGATTTTCGGAGCAGCTGAGAGGACGCCGCGCAGATAAAGAGCTAATCATACCTGTAATTCTCCCCAGAGACCAGAGGCAGTCCAGGCCGGGGCAGCTGCAAGGAGCAGACAGCAGTGCCCCTGCTCTGAGGCAGGCTCCAGCAGCACAACGCTTTGTCTCCGTCCCTCTGCCTCGCTCTGCTGGAGCTTGCTGACTGTTTGTGAGGGGGAAGGAGAGCAGAGACAGTGGGACGGAGGAGCCGTGAAAAAGCGAAACCAGGGCAGCGCTCATGAAACGAGCGCAGCGCTGATTAAGTATGTTTAAAATTATTAAAAACAAGGAGGGTGGGGGGGGGGGCGGGAGTGAAATGCACCCAGCAGAACAGGCGACCTACAAACGCCTATGATCATGAGCAGCAAACAAACGGACCGCACTCAAAGCGGATCGTGACCACACTCAAAGCGGATCGCGCTGAAATTAACTTAAAAGAGTGCTTACTGACTTTTAAGGACACTGTGTAACGCCACAAGTAAAAGATCCAGTCTGGATGGGCCGTCCGAGAAGGAGACAGGGCGGTAACAAAGAAGCCTCATTTGCAATCAAGAGCCAGCGTTTAGCATGAACGGTGACACCAGCCAATGAAAATCATGGGCGGGGCTTCAACTCCCCTTCAGAAATCTTATTGATTACTATAGCCTCGCAGAGCAAGGAGCGCATGCGCGCTCCAACGCTAGGCGAGACCTAAAGAAGTGGCAACAGTGGGCAACCCTGTCTAGTTAAAAACACAAAAGGTCCCCACACAGTATCTACTATACTTAAGTAGTAATTGTTATACACAAAGTTAGTGTCAGAGAGAGACTCAAAGAACCATATACTTATACAATTAATTAAACAACAAATAATCAGTGCAACACAGAGAGTGAATAACAAACTAAATATAAAATCAATATAAGATTTATTCAATGATAATATACAATTAAAACCATAATACACCATTCAAAGTTAAAAAAACATTTCATTATTAAAATACACAGTTACAGTATCGTTAGAAAACAGGAAAGTCGATGCTGCGTTTAGGTGAATACGTAAATTTATCACCTTCTTCAGGACAGTTTTCTAAACATTTAGGAAGATGATTAAACTTTGATTTGTAGAAGTGATCTTCTTACAATAAGGGGCTGGAAATGTGCCACTCATTGAAAACCTCTATTAAATAAGAGACCAATTTGAGGAGATTGTGTTTGTTGTGGCCACCATTTATATTCTTCTTCAGGAATGTCCAAAGGCTCAAAAATCAAAAAGATGTAGAAGTGTTAATGGCTGATCCACCGTGATAAAGGGCACTATGTCTACACTCCAAGGCTTCGCCGTTTGTATTATAAGTTTTTTTGCGGCGGAGATATTCTGATTATATCGCCGTCAAGGTCATCAAATTGAATAAATTAAAAACCTAGAAAAAACAGAATGGCCTCCTCGCCAACAAGACAGCAACTTCCGGGTCAGGATACACCCGGAAGTTGCTGTCTTGTTGTTGGCGAGGAGCCCATTCTGTTTTTTCTAGGTTTTTAATTTATTCAATTTGATGACCTTGACGGCGATATAATCAGAATATCTCCGCCGCAAAAAAACTTATAATACAAACGGCGAAGCCTTGGAGTGTAGACATAGTGCCCTTTATCACGGTGGATCAGCCATTAGCACTTCTACATCTTTTTGATTTTTGAACCTTTGGACATTCCTGAAGAAGAATATAAATGGTGGCCACAACAAACACAATCTCCTCAAATTGGTCTCTTATTTAATAGAGGTTTTCAATGAGTGGCACATTTCCAGCCCCTTATTGTAAGAAGATCACTTCTACAAATCAAAGTTTAATCATCTTCCTAAATGTTTAGAAAACTGTCCTGAAGAAGGTGATAAATTTACGATTCACCGAAACGCAGCGTCGACTCTCCTGTTTTCTAACGATACTGTAACTGTGTATTTTAATAATGAAATGTTTTTTAACTTTGAATGGTGTATTATGGTTTTAATTGTATATTATCATTGAATAAATCTTATATTGATTTTATATTTAGTTTGTTATTCACTCTCTGTGTTGCACTGATTATTTGTTGTTTAATTAATTGTATAAGTATATGGTTCGTTGAGTCTCTCTCTGACACTAACTTTGTGTATAACAATTACTACTTAAGTATAGTAGATACTGTGTGGGGACCTTTTGTGTTTTTATCTATACTTACCCTGTCCCTATCAATTATATTAGGGTACCTCCCTTTTTTTGTTCCAACCCTGTCTAGTGCCACGGGAAATGGGGAATGGGCCGGTCAATGTGCCCTTAAACCTAATGTGCGCTGTTGGTAGCATGTATAGTAAGTGCACAAGGGCCGTGAACCCCACTGGGATTCCCAACTTCCTCAGTGTGGCATGGAGAAAGGGCCACTCCATGGAATCGATGGGCCTTCTCTGCATCCAACAACGCCACCACTGCTGGGACTTTAGGGGTTATTGTGTGAAGCACAGCAAAAAATGTTCGCAGATTCAGTGCGGTAGATCTATGCTGTATAAAGCCGGCTTGTGCTGGTGAGATTATCTGCTCTATAAGGAATGCCAGGCGGGTGGCTAACAGCTTAGCCAATATTTTACTGTCAAAGTTCAATAGTGATAACGGCCTATAGGAACCACATTGCAATGGGTCTTTTCCGGATTTCAAGAGCAAAATATGACCACTTCTCTGAATGTGGGGGGAGAGCTCCCACCGTTAATGCCTCAACATAGACCTCCAAGAGATTTGGTGCAAGTGGGTGTTTGTATGCCTTATAAAAGGCACCTGAGAGGCAGTCTAAGCCGGGCGCTTTGGTACCATCCATAGCATTGATGGCTTGTATGATTTCTCCGGTAGTGAAAGCCTCGCTCAGAAACGTGAGCCAAACCCTTGCCACCTCTTCTGGTAGGCAGATATGTCGCCCAAGTCATTTGTCGATTTGGAAGTGTATAAATCAGTGTAGTATGTCAACAACTCCTGTTGTATACCTATTGTGTTCGCTGCATATGTGCCCTTGGAGCCCTGTAGCCCCATTATATATGATGTGCCCCGCGGTGGCTGTAACATCCGAGCCAGCGTGCATCCCGGTCGTTCCCCCTCCCCGTATCTACGAGCTTTAGCATATTTCCCCCAAAAATGGGCCTCCCTCTCCACTGCCTCCTGATAATCGGTAATAGGGCAGCTGCTAGTCAAATAATCCGGGGCATTGCCCATTCGCTGTGTGCGGTCTAAAGCCGACAGTTCGCACTGTAACTGGAATAATGTGCACCGCAGGTCCCTCAGTATTCCTGCTTGTTTGGAAATACAGACCCCCTGTGTGTGCCTTAACAGCCTCCCACAGGGTGGCCTGCGATGAGACTGATCCCTTATTGAGATCGAAGTATTCTATGATCGCCGTGCGAAGTTCCACCCGAAATGCAGCGTAGTGTAGTGACGTGTTGGGAAATCGCCACTGCCGCTCAATCCCTTCCGCCCCGGGACAAGCACAGTCAGGACCACCGGTTAGTGATCAGATAACGTATGGAGGAAGTGTCTGACATCCAAGACCCATGTTATTAGAGTGTTGGACAAGAGCCAGTAATCTAGACGCACCCAGGTTTCATGTTGCGTTGAGTGGTGAGTGTAAACTGATTTCTGGGGGCTTTGTTGTCATCAGACATCTAGCAGCGCGTAGGTATCGCAGAGAGCCTGCAGCATCTTGAATGATAGCGCCTTATTGACGGGGACGTGGAAGTACTGTCTAGGTTTGGTTCTAGTAGGATGTTAAGGTCGCCCCCGAACAGAATGTGGTTTGTGTCCATAAGGTCTATTAGTGACTGTAGGTGCTGTTAAAAGGTGGGGTCATCTACATTCAGGGAGTACACGTTGACGAACAGGACACCGTGGCCCACTAGTTAGCCAGTAACTAGCAGGTGCTGCCCGTCAGTATCAGTGATTGTAGACGTGTGCTTGAAGGGTAGGGCCTTACGTATCAGTATGGAAGCACCTCAGAGTAGGAGCTATAGTTGGAGAAAAAGTGATTTGATCCCCAGGTAGAGGCAAATGTAGGTGGGCTGGTGGGTGTTAAATTTGTTTCCTGTAGTGTGAGAAGTTGGCCTGGTATATGCTGTTCACCAGTTAAAGTGGACACCTTGCACCAGTACAATTCGACTCTTATGGTAGGTAGGTTTAAGACAACCTTTACAGAAAGCTATCCTAGTGGTAGCTGTGGAGAGCAGCCTTCAGGCTAAGTCTTGGAGGAATGTAAAGCAGCTTGTTTTACCACACAATCTTTTGAATCACCAAATGAAAAGACACCACACAGGTATATATATCAAATATATATGTATTTATTACTAAACAACTCTCTGCTAATCTCTTGTGAGATTAGAAGTCAGGAACATATGCACAAATCAACGTTTCACAATAAATTAAGCACAAATATGGCTGGGGCCCTAGGGGCGTACCAGACCATATCCAAAAAAAGCGACTTGAGAACAACGACTTGCAAAGGGACAAGGCCCAGGGCCTTCAGAAGTGCTGGGACCTCATGAAACCACCCAAGGTAGGTAAGTAAAGGACCCACGGGGACGCGTGCAGTGAGAGAACACAGGCGCGGATCGCCATAGACTTCAATGGGGCAAGTCGCGGTTGGAAATTAAGAGTTTAAGGGCACTTTGGGAGTAGCTACAAGCAAGTCACTTACAGGGTAAGTAGTTCTAGGGCCAACACCCACAGGAGCACCGTAGTGCTGGAGTTACCTCACCCAGGGAAGCCGGGTGTATAGGTGTCCTTTGGTGTCGGGTCGCGGCGTCGTTTTCAATGGGAGCCAATGAAGACTTGCTGCTTGTGAAGCCAGAAGAAGTGTCCGGTGGAATCCAAGCCTGGATTCGGAAGGAGGAAGACCTGAAAGCAGAGGGGACAGTGTTCAAAGTCACTTGGCAGTGACCCGGGGCAAGGAAGACGAATGCCCACCGTCGTCGACAGATTCAGGTTGTTCACGGGTGTCTTGACTCTTCGGCCACGAGGTCCAGGGGCGTCAAGGACAACCAGGAGCTGGATTCAGTATGTCCCACAAAGTTTGCAGCTGACTGCGGTGTTGGCGACCCGATTGGAGCCAACAAGCCTTGGTAGCAGCAAGTCTCATGGAAAGAACAAAAAGTCAATGGTGCAGACCAGCAAGGTCTGGGGGACTCACCCAGCGAGGGTAAGTCAGGGCAGGCCTGGAGCAACCAGGGGAGCCCTTTGGATTGGTAGAAAAGTCTTCAGGGGACCCACAAGCCCGCTGGCAAAGGATCGCAAAGACGCCTTGGGAGGATTCCTTCAACAGGGGCCCACGGTCACTAGGGACGGGGTAGGCCGCTGATTTTGGGAGGGATCTTTGCTAGAAGCTGGGACCACACGTGGTCTAAAGCACAGGTTCGTAGAACGTCGTAAAGGGGTTGCACTCGAAAATAGTGCACGGTACCCAGGGACTGCGGTTCCTCGTCACTCGTGGGGTCCACTTGCCTCAGCTTCGCTGGGGACTCACGATGGCCTTGGAGAAGTCAGGAAATCCTCTTTCTGGGCTGCAGGGACTTCGGGCTCTGGCGGGAGCGGCGTAGTTTGCGACTGTCATTGTAGTTTTTGGTGCCTGCCAAGCAGGGGAGTCAATCCTTGACTCCAAGAGAGATTCTTCAGTCTTCCAGAGGTAGTGGAACGTCGAAGGTCCGGGGTTCTTCTTCAGAGCGTCGTCCAGGGATATCTAGTTTGCAAGGTCAAGGGTTCCCTATCTTATACTAAAAGGAAGGGAGGGACTAGCTCTATGACCCCACCTATGGGAGGGTCAGGGGAGTAGGTGGCTACACCCACTTCCCTTTGTCCAGTTTCATGCCAGAGCAGGGGCAGGTAGCCCCTGAGCCGGTTTGAACTGGTGTATGCACAGAGGAGCCTTCCGCTCCCCCAGTGCAGGACTTCAAAGCACTCTAGGAGTGCACCCACCCAGCCCCAATACACTAAACCCTGTCTGGGAGGTGGTCACACCTCTCTGGGACAGGATACCTATTGTTGGGCCTCCTCCACTGCGAGTTTCGGTCATCAGCAGGAGGGCAGCCCAGTGTCTGTGACTGGTGGCATCCATTTTGTGATGCCAGGGCTCTTCAGGATTCTACCGCGTTTCCACAGTAGTTACATGTCTATCCCTCTAGAAGGGTGGGATAATACTGGTATGATTCCAAGGTGTTTGACACCAAACACGACATGTTTTGATGCAGCCATTCCAAAGTTAGCATTAACCGCGAGGTTATAATGCACTTAAGAGTATATGGTTTGACCGCATTCACAAACAGCCCCAGAGAATGGACTCTGAGAGCTGCAGAGGGGCCCTGCTCAGGCAGAGGCACCCTCTCACATAGAAACTAAGCATCCTGCCCTCAGGATTGATAGGGCCTGCCTTAGGGGTGACTGATAGGTTTAAATGTGTGTGCAGGGGAGATATAGGGAACCTATATCTCAGTGAGGGGTGCTAGCACCACCTCACCCAGGCTGCAGTAGCAGGCCTGTGGTGTCAGATTTAGTCTGCTTCCCAGGGGTGGCATAATACATGCTGCAGCCCCTGGTAGGCCTGTGAAGTACCTATGCCCTTGGTACTTAAGGTACCATATACTAGGGACTCATAAGGTACCACAGTATCCAATCACTAGTGCACCTAGAGTGCACTCCAAGTCGTTTAGAGAGAACAGAGAGGCTGGGGCCCTGATTGGCAGGGTCCCAGCCAGACTATAGCCAGAAACCAGTGTAAACATTAGAAAAAAAGTGGGGGCAACATAAGAGGCAGATCCTACTCTCCTACACAACCCCCCCCCCCAAACGCAGGGACACTAAACTAACCTTGACCAGTTGAGTCTTCGTGCTCTAAGTGGAAATACCTTGAGAGTCCATCTGCATTGGCATGTTGGGTCCCAAGCATATGTTCCACTGTATAGTCCATCCCCTGTAGGGAAATGGACCACCTTAAAAGTTTTGGATTTTCACCTTTCATCTGTTTAAGCCATAGGAGGGGCTTGTGGTCAGTCTGAACTATGAAGTGAGTGCCAAACAAGTATGGCCTCAGCTTCTTCAGGGCCCCCACCACAGCAAAGGCCTCCCTCTCTATAGCTGACCAACGTTTCTCTCTAGGGGTCAGCCTCCTGCTAATAAAAGCTACTGGCTGGTCTTGACCTTCATCATTCAGTTGAGACAGTACAGCTCCCACACCCAGCTCAGAAGCATCTGTTTGGACAATGAACTTTTGGTGTAGTCTGGACTCTGTAAGATGGGGGCAGTGCACATGGCCTGCTTTAGGTCTTCAAATGCCTTCTGACAGCTAGCTATCCACTGAACCTTTTTTGGCATTTTCTTTGAGGTCAAATCATTCAAGGGGGTCACTATAGATCCATATCCCTTCACAAACCTCCTATAGTACCCAGTCAGGCCTAAGAAGGCTCTCACCTTTGTCTGGGTGGTTGGAGCAACCCATTCCATTATGGTTTGGATTTTGCTCTGTAAAGGCTGAACCTGGCCTCCACCCACAAGGTGGCCCAGGTACACAACCTGACTCTGCCCTATCTGGCACTTAGTGGCCTTGATAGTGAGGCCTGCTTTCTGCAGAGCCTCCAAAACATTTCTGAGGTGGACCAGGTGATCCTGCCAGGAGGAACTAAAGACAGCAATATCATCTAGATAAGCTGAGCAATAAGTTTCCATCCCTGCCAGAACTTTGTTCACCAACCTCTGAAAAGTGGCAGGTGCATTTTTCAATCCAAAGGGCATCACCACAAAGTGGTAGTGCCCATCAGGGGTCGAAAATGCTGTTTTGGCTTTTGCATCATCAGCTAACCTGATCTGCCAGTAGCCAGCTGTTAGGTCAAATGTACTCAGATACTTGGCTGAGGCCAAAGTATCAATCAGCTCATCTGCCCTTGGTATGGGATAGGCATCAGTCCTGGTGACTGCATTGAGGCCTCTGTAGTCTACACAAAACCTCATTTCTTTCTTACCACCCTGGGTATGAGGCTTGGGTACTAGGACTACTGGGCTAGCCCAAGGGCTATCTGAAGGCTCAATCACACCTAACTCCAACATTTTCTGGACTTCAGTCCTGATACAGTCCCTGACATGGTCAGGTTGCCTGTAGATTTTACTCTTGACAGGCAGACTGTCCCCAGTGTCCACCTCATGGGTGCACCAGGTAGTCTGACTAGGGGTCAGGCTAAACATATGTCTGTACTGCTGCAGAACTTGCCTGCACTCAGTTTGCTGATGGTCAGTGAGGCTGCTTGCCAAAGCAACACCATCGACTGACCCACCATCAGGGTTCTGTGAGAGCAGGTCAGGGAGAGGGTCACTCTCCTCCTCCTGTTCCTCATCAGTTGCCATGAGCAAGCCCATGTCAGCCCTGTCAACATATGGTTTCAATCTGTTGACATGGAGCACCCTCAGGGGGCTCCTGGGAGTTCCAAGATTCACCAGATAGGTGACTTCTCCCTTTTGCTCAACTATTGTATGGGGGCCACTCCATTTGTCTTGGAGGGCTGCTGGGGCCACAGGCTCCAACACCCACACTTTCTGTCCTGGCTGGTACACAGTCAGCACAGCCTTTGGTCATGCCAAGCTTTTTGTAATTCTTGGCTGGCCTCCAGGTTTTTGGTTGCCTTCTTCATGTATTCGGCCATCCTGGAGCGGAGACCAAGTACATAGTCCATCACATCCTGTTTGGGGGTTTGAGAGGTAACTCCCAGCCCTCTTTTACCAAACATAATGGACCTCTTACAGGATGCCCAAACAGAAGCTCAAATGGGCTGTAACCAACCCCCTTCTGTGGAACCTCTCTGTATGCAAACAACAGGCAGGGAAGAAGAAGGTCCCATTTCCGCCTAAGCTTCTCTGGGAGTCCTTTAATCATTCCCTTCAGGGTTTTGTTGAAACGTTCAACCAACCCATTGCATTGTGGGTGATAGGGGTGGTGAACTTATAAGTTACACCACACTCCTTCCACATTGCTTTCAAATATCCTGACATGAAGTTTGTATCTCTGTCAGAGATGACCTCCTTTGGGAAACCCACTCTGGAGAAAACTCCAATGAGGGCTCTTGCCACCACAGGGGCTGTGGTGGTCCTCAGGGAATTGCCTCTGGGTACCTGGTGGCATGATCCACTACCACCAGGATAAATCTGTGCCCAGATGCAGTTTGAGGGTCAAGGGGACCAACAATGTCAATCCCTACCCTTTCAAAGGGTACCCCCACCACAGGTAGTGGTATCAGGGGGGCCTTTGTGGTGCCACCTGCCTTGCCACTGGCTTGGCATGTGACACAGGAGCGACAAAACTCCTTTGTGTCCTCTGACATATGTGGCCAATGAAAATGTGTAACAAGCCTGTCCCAGGTCTTGTTTTGGCCCAAGTGACCTGCTAAAGGGATATCATGTGCTAGGGTCAAGAGGAACCCCCTAAACTTCTGGGGTATTACCAACCTCCTGGTGGCTCCAGGGGCTGGATCTCTACCCTCAGAATATAGGAGTCCCTCATCCCAATAAACTTTATGGGACCCACTAGCACTCCCAGCAGCCTCAGCAGCAGCCTGCTGTCTGAGGGGTTCAAGAGAGGCGCAGCACTGTTGCTCCTTACTCAGATCTTCCCTAGAAGGGCCCCCTGCCCCCAAGAAGTCAACCTGATCAGGCTCAAGTCCCTCTGGGATACAAAAGGGGATGATGGACGGAACGCTTGAGCCAATCAAACACTCACCCCCAGTCAACTGATCTGGGTTTAATCCATCATCATTCTTTAGCTCACTCCACCACCCCAGTTCAGACATGGCCATATGCAAATCAGTCTGACCCTGTGCCTCATGGGAACAGTCCAGCCCGAACTGCCAAGCCATGTCTTCCCTGGACCGGAAACAAGCATCCTAGGACCGGTTTCTGGCATTTCAGCCGTCATCAGCCAGGCTTGCTTGAATCCAGTGGCAAAGTGAGCAAGGGACCCACGTCTGGGCATACCCCGCCAACTTAGGGCGACCAAAGCGATACAAAAGGGGATGATGGACGGAACGCTTGAGCCAATCAAACACTCACCCCCAGTCAACTTTCACCAGCTGCACCGGATCCGGGGAGCCCTCCCCTCCGCACGGAAAGTGAACCGGATCGCTG
>CAWUFW010032701.1:0-13465 GCA_963921515.1 Calotriton arnoldi | reverse complement strand
AACGCACATCACTAAGTGAAGCACAGGTTTATTACACAGTAGCAACATGCCGTAACCACTACAGATGCAAGGTAACCCCACCTGGTAGCGGGCACACAGTCAACAACTGTAGACAGAAGGAAGTCCATGGGTGTGGCAGACATCACCTGTAGGGACACAACAGCTACCAGCCTGGATGTGCAATCACGTCGTCGGTGGACACAGTTGACCAAACGAATCTGAAAGCACCCTGTGAAGGACAGAAATGACACACAGTCAAAAGCAATGCAGTACAGGACAGAACAGCAAAACTCATGCACAATACATGTTACAAGATACCCACCCAGAACCAAGTTAGCATGTCAACACTGTTGGGGAGTACAGCCCACCTGTCACCACACATCGCAACACACATCCTGTCAAGTAGCCCATGGACACACTCCAACAGCACCAGAGCACCACCCACACATCATGCCAACTCACATCATTCACATGACACCTCAGGATACTCACATTCAGCTAAAGAAGTTGGTGATGAGCTGTGTGCGGACATCACCATCACCATCATCATCATCATCGTCACTGGCATCGTGGTCCAGGCCAGGATCCTCCACAGGTGGCGGATGTTGGTCATCGTCATCCTGGATGAGAGGCAACTCCTTCCGCACTGCCAGGTTGTGGAGCATGCAGCAGACGATGATAATCTTGCACACTTTCGCAGGGGCATATGGGAGGGACCCTCCGGTCTTGTCCAGGCAGCGGAAGCGGCTCTTCAGGAGACCAAAGGTCCGCTCAATCACTCTCCTGGTCCGACCATGTGCCTCATTGTAGCGCATCTGGGCAGGTGTCACAGGGTTCCTGAGGGGTGTCAGCAACCACGGCATGTTGGGGTATCCCGAGTCACCTACGGACAGACAAGTGCACATCAGCTGACTTGGAAAAGTGGGCGGAATACTACAGATCAGATCACACACAATGGCACAAAGTCAGTACACACCGACAAGCCAGGCACGCTGGTTCTGCATCTGTGCCATCAACCTGGGGATGCGACTACTCCTCATCACAAAGGCATCGTGTGCTGAACCAGGGAAACGGGCACACACGTGTGTGATGGTCATGTCTGCAAGACACACCACCAGTGCATTGACCGAGTGGTAGTGCTTGCGGTTCCTGTAGGCCTGCTCCTGGGCCTGTGGGTGGTACCAAAGCCACATGTGTCCCATCAATGGAGCCAATGACATGCGGCATCCTCCCCAGGGCATAAAAGTCACTCTTCACGTCAGTGAGTCGTCGCAGTCTAGGGAAATAGGATGTGCCGGTTCAGGAAGAGCAACATTGCCGCCAAAACATCGCGGAGCACACGGCTGAACATGGTCTGTGACATCCCACCAGCAGACGCCACAGTATGTTGGAAGGTACCGGTGGCAAAGAAGTGTGGGGCTGCCATCACCTTCACCTTGGGGGTCAGCGCTGTAGGATACGGCCGGCCAGGCTGCAAATGTGGGGACAACTGCACTGCCAAATCCTCAATCAGCTGCCTGGTGAAGCGGTACCGTCGGATGCTGTCCCGTTCCACCATCGTTGCCAGGTCTGGGAATGGCCGATGGACAGCAGGAGCCCTGCAGTGCAGAGGAGAAGTAAGCAAGATCGTCAGTCACCCCACATATGCGGCATTGAACACACTCAAGATCCCAACATACATCATCATGAGGCACAACTACATGAAGTGTGCAGTACCGGAACAACATTTATGGTACATACATGGCCAACATCTGTCAACACGGTCCTACAGGTGGCATCAATTTGTCCCAGGTTGGCCCATTGGATATCATGATGCTGTGTCACAGTCACCCCCAGTGACATGTGAGGACAGATGTGCCCCAGGCACCACAGCTCAACGACAGGCACATTCCCAGGGACCCTGTAATGCCACATGGACACTGGCATCACCTGGAGTATCATGTGTACACCACAACAAAACAAACATGACCCCCACAGGTAGTGGCCACACTTGCCATGGCAGGAGAGCCATGGACGTCTGTGACACACACGCACAACATCAGAGTCCATGCACACACAACGTGGATGTGGAGACTGTCTCCCATTGTGCACATGAAATCAGAGACATTGTAAACACTACATGCACAAAGACTGTGGAGGGCCATCACTATTGTGCCACTGGGACACCCTGGCTCAAACATGCCGTCCCACATGGGACTCACGGGGTATGTGACATGACATACACAAACACCACTGTGAAATGTGACCATGGCACATGCACAGATATGAACAGTTGCACATCACAGTGGTCACGTACACGTAACACCCATGATCCTGTCCCCATGAACACGTGCACAGCCTGGGGGTGGCTGCCCACAGGTGACACCCACAGGACAACATGTACACCAACATACACACAATAGGAAATGCAGCCTTACATGCCTTATGATAAGGTTTGGACAGGCTGTCGTGATGTAGGTGTGCCCCTCACTCCCTGGGAGCTATCTGTGGCTGGCATATGTCCATCTGAGACAGGCATGCTGACATATGCCAGTCACATGTACAGTGATGCGTTGTACTGCAATGGACCGATCGGTGCCTCCGGCCGGCCCATTGCATTCAATGTGTGCGGTCACGCGTTGTACCCCTGTGCGCGTTGAACAGCAATGGACCGATCGGTGCCTCCGGCCGGCCCATTGCTTTCAATGTGTGCGGGTGCGCGTTGTACCCCTGTGCGACGTTGAACAGCAATGGACCGATCGGTGCCTCCGGCCGGCCCATTGCATTCAATGTGTGCGGATGCAGCGTTGTACCCCTAGTGCGCGTTGAACAGCAATGGACCGATCGGTGCCTCCGGCCGACCCATTGCATTCAATGTGTCGGCATGCAGCGTTGTACCCCTGTGCGCGTTGAACAGCAATGGACCGATCGGTGCCTCCGGCCGACCCATTGCATTTCAATGTGTGCGCGGTGCAGCGTTGTACCTCTGTGCGCGTTGAACAGCAATGGACCGATCGGTGCCTCCGGCCGGCCCATTGCATTCAATGTGTCGCGGTACGCGTTGTACCCTGTGCGCGTTGAACAGCAATGGACCGATCGGTCGCCTCCGGCCGGCCCATTGCATTCAATGTGTGCGGAGTGCGCGTTGTACCCCTGTGCGCGTTGAACAGCAATGGACCGATCGGTGCCTCCGGCCGGCCCATTGCATTCAATGTGTGCGGTACGCGTTGTACCCCTGTGCGCGTTGAACAGCAATGGACCGATCGGTGCCTCCGGCCGGCCCATTGCATTCACGCATAGTGTCGCAGTGGTCCGCGTTGTACTCTATGCGCGCGTTGAACTGCAATGGACCGATCGGTGCCTCGGCCGACCCATTGCATTCAATAGTGCGGGTGCAGCGTTGTACCCCTGTGCGCGTTGTACTGCAATGGACCGATCGGTGCCTCCGGCCGGCCCATTGCATTCAATGTGTGCGGGTACGCGTTGTACCCCTGTGCGCGTTGAACAGCAATGGACGATCGGTGCCTCCGGCCGACCCATTGCATTCAATGTGTGCGGTGCACGCGTTGTCCCCTGTGCGCGTTGAACAGCAATGGACCGATCGGTGCGCACCCATTGACAATGGGCTTGCCTGGCAACGGACGCGTTTCGAATATTCGAGCGAGTCGGTTGCTGGAAAATCAGTTGGTCACCCACAACAATGTTGCAAAATCATGTATGTCATGAAGTTGAAGATTTGAAGGATGCTGTGGGCGTGTTTTGGTGCTGCTATTCCATGGATTGGCCAGATTCAGAAGATGCAAGCGACTTGGACCTATCACTTTGGACACAAGGGACAGTATCTGCCTCTCCAGCACATATATATTGCTGCATGTTCCCCTGAGAGCCCACTTGCCTGCACTACATGCTCCAGGACGACATCTGCCACTGCACTGCTGCTGTCTCTGCCCCTCTGGACCCTGCAATGGCACGTACTGTGGAGAGAGCCCCAGCCTTCAGCCTTGAAGAGAACCAGGCCCTGCTGGACAGCCTACTTCCACAGTACAGCAAGCTGTATGGGACACCAGGGGAGCAGGTGAGTGTTCTGTGCACTGCCTTTCTGAATGTGCATTTTGTCTGACTAGCAAGGCTGAGAGTCAGCACACCACTGGCTAGCAGGCTCACTGAGTAGTTGTCACCCCCATAGTGTGTAGTGACTTGCACTGGACAGGTATGGTGCAGTGACAGTGCTTCTGAACAGGGTTTTACTCCCCATGCTATGATACCATGTAGTGACTTCTGGAAAACTGTCCATGGGCAGCCGTGCACTGCCTGGGTACACCATGTGCCCCTGTGATTGCGACATGTATATGCAACTGTGTCATGCACGGATATGTTGCATGTGTAGTAATGTCCTTATCACTTTGTCATCCTGACAGGCTTCTGCCCATCGGAAGCATGAGATCTGGAAGGACATCGTCCGGGCTGTCCGGTCCGTGGGGGTCTACAAGCGCCGGATCCGCAACTGCCAAAAGAGGTGGCAGGACCTGTCGGGGCTGGACCCGGAGGATTGCACGGGTCCAGCTGAAGCTGTCGCCTCCTCGCAGGGAGGGGCGGAACACGGACCCTGACCCCCCACATGCTCAGGATCCTGGCGGTGGTCTTTCCAGACCTGGATGGGCAGCTGAAGGCCAGAGAGCAGCAAGGAGGGGTGAGTCAAAGACTGCACTGTGTACTCTGTCTAACATGTTATGTGCCCTCCTCGGGCCAGGTTGAACTGCCACAGTACAGCAGTCATGTTGTCCAGGAGCCATGTCCCTCTATTGTGCACTGCCCACTCCTCATCTGATACCCAGGTGTGGCCCTTACATGCAGGGAATTCTGTCACTTAGGACTGTGTCCTTGCAGTTTGCTTGACTCAAGGTGGGAGACAGCATCTGTTTCCCTGACTCTGTGGTGGGCATCATGGGTGGGTCCATTGCTTACACAATGCCTGTATTCTGACATGTATTCAGCGTGTTACTTTGATCTGTGGTCCAATTGCTGAGCTGATCCACCACATGTGGCTGGGGTACCTGGCACACACCCATGCTGCGGGTGGGAACAATGTTTGGGCCCCAGGAGTATGTATATGACGTGTGTCACACATACTTAGCCAGCTGCCTACAGTCCAGGGCTCATCCCTCATTCATGTGGGGCTGGACAGTCATGCCTACTCCAGGCCATACAATACACTCTGTACTCCCACTCCCGTGTATCAGAGGACACATTGTGCACAGTGATTTGCCCCTCAGGTGTCTGCCTCTGTGTCAGTGTGCTGTGGATTAGTCGCCAGGACTGCTGTGGAGTTTCTTGGTAGGGGCTCAGCATGCCACTGGAGATGTGACCATAGGAGACGATACTTGTGTGACACATAGGTGTCTGATCAGCTGCCCATGCAGACTGGGGCATGTAAATGTGAAGTTCAGGCAGCTGTTCCCCATGCACAGCAGAGTGTGAGGGGCTCAGGTTCAGAGGGTAGTGTCACAGGTCTCCCATATGTCCAATAGGTATGACCTGGACAGATGAGGGTTAAGAGGATGTGTTGTGGGGGGATGTACATGTGCACTTGTGCAGCTCCAGGACTTGCATTCCCCATGACCTACTATTGTGACACAGTGCAGAGTGTTGTTGTCTGGCTGCAAAGTCATACATCACTGAGACAGTGATGTATGACTTTGCAGTCATGCCTCCGCCATGGCATGTGTCTACTGATTGGTGATCCTGCAGGGGAGTGACATGTGCTACATGCACACCATAGTGGCGCTGGCTATCAGGACATGGGTGCATCATGGTGTCTGTCGCTGGTATGCATCACATGCATTTCCTATTTGACTCTGGGCATCCCTTACATCCGTAAACCTGTACTGACTCAGTGGCAAGAGCTGTGATGTGTCCACACCGTGTCCTCTGCACTGTCCAACTACTGTGTACTTGGTGCATGTGTCAACACTGGGGTGTTGCAATCCAACAGACACCAGACAGATGGGTGCAAGGCCATGTGGGATGTGAGTGCCATGCTTGGCATCAGACTGACAATTGACTTCTCCTGTTCAATTAGTGCACTTTTAGCAATGTACAACTAATGATGCCAGGGCTTGCTCTGTGATGTGCTGTGCTCACAGTGGTGTGTGCGTTATGTGCAGGTGACTGATGTCTGTCTGTTTCCCCATTGTTTGCAGATACATCCACGGCCACGGAAGGGGACAGCTCCACGGACCAGGAGGAGCCGGAGAGCCAGACTGGGTCAGCAGCCGAGGAGTGGTCGGAGGGACCCAGTGGCACGGAGGGCGAGGGAGCCACACCGAGGAGTCCTCAGCAGCATCCACCTCAGCTGAGGACCAGAGCAACTCGGAGGATGACTCCCTTGTGGAGGCGGGTGTCAGCAGCCACCACACCCCAGCTAGTGTTGCTGTCCCCGCCACCACCAGCACCACCACCGCCCTCCCATCGGCTCCCATTCCCCAGGTCCGTGGAGGCTCCCATGTCCGGGAGCGTGTCTCCTTTGGGCCAGGCACCGCACCCCCTGCCCCTGTGTCCCCTGCTGCCCTGAGTGAGGAGTCTGTGTACCTCCTTCGCCAGCTCCATGTAGGGCAGACAGCCATGCTGAGTGTCCTCCATGCGCACACCCGCGCTGTTGACTCAGCTGGTGTCGTTCATGGAGGGCATCTCATCGGGCATGTCTGACCTACAGAGGGGCAATAGGTCCATGGACTCCTCCCTGACGGCAGCAGTGTCCCCTCCTCAAGCGGTCCCTCACCCCTCCTGCCTCTGCTCCATCCACACTCCCCAGCACCTACCCATCCCAGGCACACACACACTGGCACACACCAGCACACACACATCCAGCACACTGACACACACGCCAATGACAAAACGCACACGCAAGCACATTCAGGGGACTGAAGCCAGACTCACAGGGGATGGGGCCCTGGAACACACACACGCATCCACATGCACTGCGCAGTCCTCAGTTCCCTCTCCCTCCAAAGCACCCTCCCTTGCCTCACCTGCAACCCCAAAGTCACAGCAGCTCTTCCTCTGTGACCTCGGCCTCTTCCCCACCGATGAAGCTGCTCCAGCATCCCGGGGGAAGAGGAAGCCCACCCACACGGAGCAGAGTGCCCCTCGCCCCCGGACACCCTCCCCAGGCGCAGACGGACTGAGGCCCCCACCCGCAAGTCCCCCGGGTGCTAAGAGCAAGACCCCGCCACCGCCCTGCAGCTCAGGCACAAGGTCTCCGTCCTCCATCCCTCAGGCCCCCACTGCACAGGTGCCCCCACCACACCCTGCCCCAGGTTCCCCCACCCACAGATATACCATCCCCAAGATGCTCCGGCCTTCTCCCCTGCCACTTGCTCTCCCAGCACCACACCCCCCGCTGCGCTTGTCTGTGCCACTGATGTGGTGAGGGTGTCCTCCCCTCTGTCCAACCCACCTTGCCTGTTCCCCATTCTCCTCCCCTGGAGGTAGGCACTGCAGTGGAGTCCACTACCGCCCTGTCTGACTTGGGCACTGCAGTGGCGGACCTGTCCACCCCATCTGCAGGGTCCACTGCAGTTGTGCCGGCACCCACGACATCTGTGTCATGCCCCCAGTTGTGCCGGCATCACACCATGTCAGACACCTCCACTGCAGTTGTCGGTGGCTCTCCAGCACCCACCACCCCTTCCCTGACTCCCCCTGGTGAGCCCTGATCCTGTCCCTGCGGTGCCTGGCCTGCCCCCCGGTTGCCCCTCCTAGTGGATTGTCCCTGGTATTGTGCAGGCATGCGTAGGGTGACATCTGCCAGTGTCACCCTGTTTGAACTTTGACAATGGACTGGCCATTGGCCTTTGCTCTTTTTCAGGACTTCGTTTGGCCTCAACACATATGCTGAATAAAGCAACTTTCTTTTCTCTAGTGCTCATGCTTCAGATGTACATGTTGTTGGTGCAGCTAACCATGCCCTTGCTGCAGTGATGGTGATATCTGGTCTCATGATTATGAAGTGTTACTGTGCAGGAACCCATGTGGTCCAGGGGAATGTGTCCTATCATGTGGTGTATCCATGTCATCAATAGCAGCATCTGAGGGTGTCATGTGTTCAGTATTTGGCAATGGGTTTCCTAGCTTACATTGGCAATTTCATATCTGTGGCTTCCACCCCTGCACATCTGTTGTGCCTGCCATCGTTGCATTTGTCTACTTCCCTGACCGTGTTGCCATCTCCAGTGGACATGCAGGTTTGGGCATCAATGGGGAGGGACTCATCCGTGTAGTCAGTGCAACATTGCTATACAAGTGTGTTGGATCTGTGCTGATGATTCCGTTGGCACATCCATGACCAGGCTGATGTGATGGGAGCCCTCATTTGGTGCTAATTGTTGATTGTGTGACCAAGTGCTCAGCTGACATGATGGGGCCCTACTGAGGCAACATATGGCACAGCTTTCCTCACACAGGAGTGGAGTCCCCTCATGGCAGTGTGTACACGTGTGACATTGCCTGCGCCCAAGGTGTGTGTTGTATGTGCATGTCTGTGTGTTCACTTCCATTCATCTGCGCATGCTGTGATCCCTAGTGTTGTACCTGTTTGTGATGCTTGCTGACTTGAGCTATGTTCCCCCAAAGTCTTCTCCCTGTGTTCTCTGTGATGTGGGTGCATGGCACATTACTGGTCATCAGGGTGTCACCCATAGGTGTGTTTGCTGTCAGGGCAGAGTTTGTGTGCTGACGCAGATGGGTCACAGATCAGGTTTCCCTTTGGCACTTGTTGTTTGCCCCTGTCATGTGATTTCCAGTTTGTGTTATCTTTCAGTGATTGTGACACGTTGTGTGTGTGACTGCTGGCACTCCTTAGGGTCCGGGCTGCAATGTTGGTTGTTGTCTATGTGTGTTCTTTGTGGGTGACCTTGGCTTCTTCATTGGTGTGTGACTGTGGCTGGGATCCCATTGGTCGGTGTGGTATTGCCGTCATGTCCATGTACAGCGTAGTGTGCAGTGTGTCAGACATTCAGGAGTCTTGTTGAGTGTCCATGTGTGATGTGTTTCTACACCTTGGTTCCCACCCACCACCCTGGAATAGTAATGGGTGCATGTGCAATGTCACCAGTGCATGTGTACTTCACTGCTGCACATTGTTGGAGGTCGAGGGGTGTGGTCTTGAGTGTGTGCAGATGAGAGTTGTTGCCCGGCTAGTCCCCTGCCTCCATGTTGGCCTTGGCTTACTGGCCATGCTGATTGATTTGTGCTTGTGTAGGTGTGATGGTAGTTAGTTGCTCAGGACACCTGACTGTGGTTCACAGTGTGAACGACATTTAGCTTTGTCATCACAGTGGTATTTTTCTTCAGCCCAGGGGTCACCACATTGTGGGGGCCCTGGGGGTGGTGCTGTGGTGTGTCTGTGACTTGCTGTGTCAGTTGTTGTTCCTACGTGCCTGTGTGACATGTGTGTTTTGTGCTCCCTCTCACCTGTCAATGCCTGCTTGCCCACATAGGGATTTGGATCCATGAGTTACCTTAGTGTGGCAGTGTATGCACATCTGTATGATTGGTATTCAGCTCTCCTCATGTGTTGTGTTGTTGCCTGGGGACAATGGCACCCCCACCCCTCACCTGCTGTGTATGATGACAGTGTTGGTCTGCCTGTTTGTGTTTGTGCATCTGCACCACTGCATTGGCATATCTTGGGTGTGCCATTGGCTGTATGTTGTTTGGTGTGTTTCCCCTGCTGTCCCTGGGACTCCTAGGTCATCGGTCAGCACAGTGATCATGGTTTGTGTGTCCCATTGCTGCCATGGTATGGTATCTGTTCACCTCACATCTGCTGTCTCCACAGGGTATCTGCATTTGTGTGCCCATTGGTGCAAATATGTGGTTCTGCATTCTGATGGTCACTTCTGTCATTGTGTCATTGATGACTGTTGACGGTCTCAGCCCCCATGGGTGTTGTTTGTCTGCACATGGCCAAAGGAATGTTTCATTTGCACTGCAGTATTTGGCTCCCCCAATTTATGTTGCAATGGGACACATACACTACTTTGCCACAGATGAGTTTTTGGTTCTGTGACCAGGAATGATCCATGCAGTTTGGCAGTTGCAGCTCTTTCTTTGTCAACAATTACCTTTTGGTCACTGTGATGATGAGGGTGTAGACCCCATTGCCACAATGGTCAAAATGTGCTTCAGCTATGGACCCCACACTTGCCTTTTGGTCACTGTGATGATGGGGGTTTAGACCCCATTGCCACAATGGTCAAACTGTGCTTCAGCTATGGACCCCACACTTGCCTTTTGGTCACTGTGATGATGGGGGTTTAGACCCCATTGCCACAATGGTCAAAATGTGCTTCAGCTATGGACCCCACACTTGCCTTTTGGTCACTGTGATGATGGGGGTTTAGGCCCCATTGCCACAATGGTCATGGGCTGCTTGCATTGTGGGTGCCACACACATATATGTGTGGCACATGTGCTAGGGGGTCACATTGTATGTTCAATGTCATGTTCGGTGTTGTAGGCATTTGACACAGCCTGCTCACACGCTTGTCATGGTGGTGGGGGGATGTCTTAATCTTGCATTCCCTAGGTTGTGGTGTGCTTGTTGTGTCATGCATTGTCCATCCTATGAGTGGGGGTGGTAGTAGTGGTAGGCATCCTGCCCCCCTGGCTAAGGGTGGTAGTAGTGGTGGGCATCCTGCCCCCTGGGTGGGGGTGGTAGTAGTGGTGGGCATCCAGCCCCCTGGCTAAGGGTGGTGGTAGGCATCCAGCCCCCCTGGCTAAGGGTGGTAGTAGTGGTGGGCATCCTGCCCCCCTGGGTGAGGGTGGTAGTAGTGGTAGGCATCCAGCCCCCTGGCTAAGGGTGGTAGTAGTGGTGGGCATCCTGCCCCCCTGGGTGAGGGTGGTAGTAGTGGTGGGCATCCTGCCCCCCTGGGTGAGGGTGGTAGTAGTGGTAGGCATCCTGCCCCCCTGGGTGAGGGTGGTAGTAGTGGTGGGCATCCTGCCCCCTGGGTGAGGGTGGTAGTAGTGGTAGGCATCCTGCCCCCCTGGGTGGGGGTGGTAGTAGTGGTAGGCATCCAGCCCCCTGGCTAAGGGTGGTGGTGAGGCATCCAGCCCGCCCTGGGTGAGGGTGGTAGTAGTGGTAGGCATCCAGCCCCCCTGGCTAAGGGTGGTAGTGGTGGTGGGCATCTGGCACCCCCTGGCTAAGAGGTGGTAGTAGTGGTGGGCATCCTGCCCCCCTGGGTGAGGGTGGTAGTAGTGGTAGGCATCCTGCCCCCCTGGTTGAGGGTGGTAGTAGTGGTAGGCATCCAGCCCCCCTGGCTAAGGGTGGTAGTAGTGGTAGGCATCCAGCCCCCTGGCTAAGGGTGGTAGTAGTGGTGGGCATCCTGCCCCCCTGGGTGAGGGTGGTAGTAGTGGTGGGCATCCTGCCCCCCTGGGTGAGGGTGGTAGTAGTGGTAGGCATCCTGCCCCCTGGGTGAGGGTGGTAGTAGTGGTGGGCATCCTGCCCCCCTGGGTGAGGGTGGTAGTAGTGGTAGGCATCCTGCCCCCTGGGTGGGGGTGGTAGTAGTGGTAGGCATCCAGCCCCCCTGGCTAAGGGTGGTGGTAGGCATCCAGCCCGCCCTGGGTGAGGGTGGTAGTAGTGGTAGGCATCCAGCCCCCTGGCTAAGGGTGGTAGTGGTGGTGGGCATCTGGCACCCCCTGGCTAAGGGTGGTAGTAGTGGTGGGCATCCTGCCCCCCTGGGTGAGGGTGGTAGTAGTGGTAGGCATCCTGCCCCCCTGGTTGAGGGTGGTAGTAGTGGTAGGCATCCAGCCCCCCTGGCTAAGGGTGGTAGTAGTGGTAGGCATCCAGCCCCCCTGGCTAAGGGTGGTAGTAGTGGTGGGCATCCTGCCCCCCTGGGTGAGGGTGGTAGTAGTGGTGGGCATCCTGCCCCCCTGGTTGAGGGTGGTAGTAGTGGTAGGCATCCAGCCCCCTGGCTAAGGGTGGTAGTAGTGGTAGGCATCCAGCCCCCCTGGCTAAGGGTGGTAGTAGTGGTGGGCATCCTGCCCCCTGGGTGAGGGTGGTAGTAGTGGTGGGCATCCTGCCCCCCTGGGTGAGGGTGGTAGTAGTGGTAGGCATCCTGCCCCCTGGCTAAGGGTGGTAGTAGTGGTGGGCATCCTGCCCCCCTGGGTGAGGGTGGTAGTAGTGGTAGGCATCCTGCCCCCTGGCTAAGGGTGGTAGTAGTGGTGGGCATCCTGCCCCCTGGGTGAGGGTGGTAGTAGTGGTGGGCATCCTGCCCCCCTGGGTGAGGGTGGTAGTAGTGGTAGGCATCCTGCCCCCTGGCTAAGGGTGGTGGTAGTGGTGGGCATCCTGCCCCCTGGGTGAGGGTGGTAGTAGTGGTGGGCATCCTGCCCCCCTGGGTGAGGGTGGTAGTAGTGGTAGGCATCCTGCCCCCTGGGTGGGGGTGGTAGTAGTGGTGGGCATCCTGCCCCCCCTGGGTGAGGGTGGTAGTAGTGGTAGGCATCCAGCCCCCTGGTTGAGGGTGGTAGTAGTGGTAGGCATCCAGCCCCCCTGGGTGGGGGTGGTAGTAGTGGTGGGCATCCTGCCCCCTGGCTAAGGGTGGTAGTAGTGGTAGGCATCCAGCCCCCCTGGCTAAGGGTGGTGGTAGGCATCCAGCCCGCCCTGGGTGAGGGTGGTAGTAGTGGTAGGCATCCAGCCCCCCTGGCTAAGGGTGGTAGTGGTGGTGGGCATCTGGCACCCCCTGGCTAAGGGTGGTTGTGGTGGTTGGCATCCAGCCCCCCTGGGTTGGGGTGGTGGCGCGCATTCAGGCCCCTGTGTGCATATGTGGCATTGGTGATGGGCATCCCGCCCCTATGGTGCTGCTGTTGCTGGTGTAAGTATATTCAGATTCCCAGTGTATGTGTGTGATGTGTCGTGTACGTGTTGTATGTGTTTTGTGGTTGGTGTCTGACTTACCTTCTGCGCCGTACGCGTCCGTGCCTGTTCCGGTAGTAGATGTAGAATATTGGTATGATCGGGACGAAGGGATTCATGGTTGGTTCGTGTCGTTCGTCCTTCTCGTTGCTTCGCGTCGTCCTCGTCGCTTGGCTTCGTCCTCGTCGCTTCGCGTCGTCCTCGTCGGTGCTGTGTTCGTCTCGTAGCCGTGGATCGTGTTGTGGCGCGATTCGGAGCTTATGTGCGCCTCTCCCGGATGCTTTGACGTGCCGTGCGTAGCGACGGGTTCGGCGCGTACGGAAAGCGCATCGTACTTGTCCGGCCGGACGGGGCTGCATTTTCCCTTCCGTGCGACTCGATTCGGCGTTTCCGGATTCGCCTCGGTCGGAGAACAGGACCTGGTTTGGGTGAGTACGGCTCGGCCGGGATTTTTGCTGTTGTGCGCATCGTACTTGCTCGTTCGGTGTGCTGTACGGATCGGTCGGGAAACAGGCTTTCGCATGGCTTTTTCCCGACCGAATGGTATTGGGTGCGCCTCCGACCGAGATCGGAATC
>CAWUFW010032700.1:0-13465 GCA_963921515.1 Calotriton arnoldi | reverse complement strand
TACTTCGTTCAGTTACGTATTGCTGCACTTCTGCTGTCTCTTTCTGCAGCTCTGTTGCTTCTTTCTCACCCGTCTTGCCTCTTTTTGCACCTTTGTTGCTTCTTTCTGCACTTGTGTTGTTTCTTTCTGCACCTCTCTTGCTTCTTTCTGCACTCCTTTTGCCTCTTTCTGTACCCATCTTCCCTCTTTCTGCACATCTCTTGCCTCTTTCAGCACCTCTCTTGCCTCGTCCTGCACTTCTCTTGCCTCTTTCTGCATCTTTGTTTCTTTCTGCACTTCTGTTGCTTCTTTCTATACCTCTCTTGCTTCTTTCTGCACTCGTCTTGCCTCTTTCTGCACCCCTCTTCCCTCTTTCTGCACCCCACTTACCTCTTTCTGCACCCTTATTCCCTCTTTATGCACCTCTCTTGCCTCTTTGTGCACCTCTCTTGCCTCTTTCTGCACTTCTGTTGTCTCTTTCTGCACCTCTGTTGCTTCTTCCTGCACTTCTCTTGCTTCTTTCTGCACCTGTCTTGCCTCTTTCTGCACCTTTGTTGCTTCTTTTTGCACTTGTGTTGTTTCTTTCTGCACCTCCCCTGCTTCTGTCTGCACTCCTCTTGCCTCTTTCTGTACCCATCTTCCCTCTCTCTGTACCTCTCTTGCCTCTTTCAGCACCTCACTTGCCTCTTCCTGCACTTCTCTTGCCTCTTTCTGCATCTTCGTTGTTTCTTTCTGCACTTCTGTTGCTTCTTTGTTCACTTCTCTTGCTTCTTTCTGCACCCCTCTTGCCTCTTTCTGCACTCTCTTCCCTCTTTCTGCCCCTATCTTGCCTCTTTTTGCACTTCTCTTCCCTCTTTCTGCACCTCTGTTACTTTTTTCTGTACTTCTCTTCCCTCTTTCTGCACCCGCTTGCCTCTTTGTGCACCTCTGTTGCTTCTTTCTGCACTTGTGTTGTTTCTTTCTGCACCTCTCCTGCTTCTTTCTGCACTCCTCTTGCCTCTTTCTGTACCCATCTTCCCTCTTTCTGCACATCTCTTGCCTCTTTCAGCACCTCTTGCCTCGTCCTGCACTTCTCTTGCCTCTTTCTGCATCTTTGTTGTTTCTTTCTGCACTTCTGTTGCTTCTTTCTATACCTCTCTTGCTTCTTTCTGCACTCGTCTTGCCTCTTTCTGCACCCCTCTTCCCTCTTTCTGCACCCCACTTACCTCTTTCTGCACCCTTATTCCCTCTTTATGCACCTCTCTTGCCTCTTTGTGCACCTCTCTTGCCTCTTTCTGCACTTCTGTTGTCTCTTTCTGCACCTCTGTTGCTTCTTCCTGCACTTCTCTTGCTTCTTTCTGCACTTCTCTTGCCTCTTTCTGCACCTTTGTTGCTTCTTTTTGCACTTGTGTTGTTTCTTTCTGCACCTCCCCTGCTTCTGTCTGCACTCCTCTTGCCTCTTTCTGTACCCATCTTCCCTCTCTCTGTACCTCTCTTGCCTCTTTCAGCACCTCACTTGCCTCTTCCTGCACTTCTCTTGCCTCTCTGCATCTTCGTTGTTTCTTTCTGCACTTCTGTTGCTTCTTTGTTCACCTCTCTTGCTTCTTTCTGCACCCCTCTTGCCTCTTTCTGCACTCTCTTCCCTCTTTCTGCCCCTATCTTGCCTCTTTTTGCACTTCTCTTGCCTCTTTCTGCACCTCTGTTACTTTTTTCTGTACTTCTCTTCCCTCTTTCTGCACCCGCTTGCCTCTTTGTGCACCTCTGTTGCTTCTCTGTGCACTTCTTTTGCTTCATTCTGCATCTCTCTTGCTTCTTTCTGCACTTGTCTTGCCTCTTTCTGTATCCCTCTTTCTGCAGCACCCTTGCCTCTTTCTGCACCTCTTGCCTCTTTCTACACTTCTCTTGCCTCTTTCTGCACCTCTGTTGCTTCTTTCTGCACTTCTCTTGCTTCTTTCGGCACCTCTCTTGCTTCTTTATGCACCCCTCTTGCCTCTTTCTGCACCACTCTTCCGTTTCTGCACCTCTCTTGACTCTTTCTGTACCTCTTTTGAATCTTTCTGCACTTCTGTTGCCTCTTTGTACACCTCTCTTGCCTCTTTGTGCAGTTATCCTGCCTCTTACCGCACCTCTGTTGCTTTTTTCTATACTTCTCTTGCTTCTTTCTGCACCCCTCTTGCCTCTTTCTGCACCTCAGTGGTGCTTTCTGCACTTCTCTTGCTTCTTTATGTACCTCTCTTGCTTCTTTCTGCACCCCTCTTGCCTATGCCTGGGCGGAGACCGCGTAGCTGTGCTACGCGCAATTCCGCAAAGTTGCAAAAAAACTCCACGAGCTACGCGGAGTTCCACGAGTGCCCGGAGTTGCTTGTTCCGCACGTTCGCGATGCGTTTTTGCCATTCAGGAACGCGTTTTGCGTGTTCTGGGTCGCTTATTGCGTGCTCAGGGGGAAATATCACACAAACTTCACCACGCGGTCGCCAATGGGCGCGCCATCTTGTTTTTCACTTTTTGCTATGGTTCTGGGCCTGTTTTTCTATCCTCCCTATATCTTTTCAATCCTTTGTTTCTAGAAACTTTTTCTGATCTTTTTTATTTATTATCTATCCCTCTCTATTCCTGATTGTATATTTTGCGTTTTTTTCTACTTTTTGTGTTTTTAGTGCATTTTTCACTCTTTTTCCATTACTTGCTTTTTTAATTTCTTTTACTTACTTTCTTACTTCCTACATTTCCTTTTCTGCCCCCACCTACCCAGAACCATGGCGAAGAGCCTTAAAAAAACTAAGGGCCAGGGGAAGAGGCCGAGGAGTGAGAGCCAGGACCGCCTTCCTTGAGGAAGGCGGCGCCCACAAGGGGTGCAGCCACGGGCCTTATTCACTGAGGCGGAGGTGGCCGCACTGTTTTTTTTTATCCAGCACCACCTACCCTTAACCCTGGCAGCAGGCGGCAGGCCTGGGTCTGGGTACCGGCTCTGGGAGCGTCATCGGCGGTGGGCGACTGTGTGCCGGGCAGTGTTTTGCTGCTCTGGGGTCCAGCGCACCCGTAACCAATTGACGCTCCGGTGGTCCGACATCCTGGACCGGGAGCAGAACCTGCTGGACCTGCTGGGTGTTGAGGTCCCGGGGCTTGGTGAGTAGCTAATTATATTACTATTGTGTTCTTCTGTTCTGTGTTATTGCGAATATAATTTGTTTCGCAAATAGCTAACATGCTGCTGCTGCTTACATGCAGGTAACTTATGTTTAAAAATCTTATATTATGTGATTGTTACTTCCAGACAGGTGCTCGTGCTCGATGCTATTAACTAATCGTACTTGTTTGCAACTTTGCGCTCTCTTGGGCTGGTTATGTAGGAGAGGTTAGAGAATTTAAGTTAGGTAATGCAGATAGGAAAGACTCCAGTCCTTTCCTTTGTCCTGCCAGGCTGTCCTGTCTCCTGTCACTAAGATAGTGGTAGTAGTTAGTTACTTAGTATTATTTGGTAATTTAGTGGCCTGCGTGATGCATCCTCTTGTAGTTCGTATAGTGAGTGAATAGCAACCAACTAATTTGGTGTATGCAATATGCACGCGTCAATCTATGCATTAAGAAGAATAAATGTAGACTTAGTAGTTGGCCCGTCAAAGGGGGTTGGAGTTGAGACTGAGAGATGATTGGCAATAAGGACGGAACTTAGAAGCAAATATAATTTTTTTGCAATTCATTCCAAAGTCTGGAATAGGCGGGCTAGATATGTTTAGGATTCAGGAATCGGAATTGAACTGTGGAATAATAATGATAGGAAGGTAGTCGACTGCGATACATACTAGTCGACTACTACTAGTCGAATAAGTCGATCTGATTTAGGATAGGTCAGTGTTATTGCAATTGCTGTTTCCTGTCTAAAAATATTTTATAGCAATTATATTTATTTATTTAACACAAATAATTTTTTGTCTCTTTAATTATGTCTTACATGATCAGCACTGTAGGAAGGTGGAATCTGACTATATGGTTGCCCCCACTTTTTTTATGGTGTTTTGCTGGTTTATGACTTAGTTGGACTGGGATCCTGCTATTCAGGGCCCCAGTCTATCTGCTTTCTCTGTAAAAAGGTTTCCATGTGCCTTAGGCACATCTCTGATTGGAATCTGGAGTGCCATTATAAGTCCCTAGTATATGGTATACTATGTACCAAGGGCATAGGTACCTCAGAGGCCTACCAGGGGCTGCAGCATGTATTATGCCACCCCTGGAAGGCCATCCAAACTGACACCACAGGTCTGCTACTGCAGCCTGGGTAAGGTGGTGCATGCACCCCTTACTGTGATATAGGTTACCTATATCACTAAATACATACACACATATAAACCTATAAGTCACTCCTAAGGCAGGCCTTATCAATCCTAAAGGCAGAGTGCATGGTTCCTATGTGAGAGGGTGCCCCTGCATGAGCAGGGCCCCTCTGCAGCGTTCGGAGACCCTTCTCTGATGCTGTTTGTAGTGCAGCCTGACCATATACTCTTAAGCGCATTATAACCTCGCGCTAAATGCTAACTTTGGAATGGCTGCACCTAAACATGTCGTGTTTTGTGTCAAACATCTTGGAATACTACCCCCCCGCCAATTCTGGCGGCGGGGGTAGCATTCCACCCTTCTAGAGGGAGAGACATGTTAACCCTGGCCTGGCCGGTAACTTCTTTCTAAAGCCTGGCATCACAAAATGGATGCTACTGCCACAGACACAAGTCTGGCCTCCTGCTGCTGGATGAAACTCCGGCAGGGGAGGCCTGGACAATAGGTTTCCTGTCCCAGGGAGGTGTGACCACCTCCCCAGACAGGATAATGTGTATTGGGGCTGGGCGGGATCACTTTCTGGTGCTTTGAAGTCCTGCACTGGGGGCACACTTGGTGTCCCTGTGCATACCCCAGTTCAAACCGGATCAGGGGCTTGCAGCCCCTGCTTTGGCGCGAACTGGACAAAGGGAAAGGGGTGTAGCCACCCCTCTGCCCTGACCCACCCATAGGTGGGGCCACAGAGTAGTCCAACCCCTAAACTTGGTATAAGTATAGGAACCCAGTCCTTAGGACTTTAGATTATCCCTGGACGAAACTCTGAAACTGAATCCTGGACCTTCGACGCTCTACTCACGATTAGAGGACAGAAGAATCTCCCTTGGGGTCAAGGAGTGACTCCCCTGCTTGGCAGGCACCAAAGAAGCATCTGTCCGGTTTGCATTTCTGAAGCTCCCGTCGGACGCCGAAGTCATCGCATCACCAGAGGTGGATTCTCAGACTTCCCCGAGGCTACCCTGAGTCCCCAGCAAAGCTGAGGCCCGTAGCTATCGTGGGTGACTTGAGATCGTGACCCCTGGACACCGAGCACATTTGCAAGTGCATCCTCTTCTGGGTCTCCCACGAAGTCGTGCTTTGGGCTTCGAGTAGCCCTAGCCTCCAGCACCAACTGCACCGAAGATCACTGGCCTCCACTCCACGAGTGTCCTGTGAGCCAGATCCACGTGCAATGTCTCAAGGCTCCTTCGCAGTTGCTAGCCCGTTGGCTAGTAGCCCTTAACGAAGGCCAATCTTTTTCTTACTTGGCATCCTGGTTGCTCCAGGCCTGCCCTCACTTCCCAACGCTGGGTGAGTTCCCCAGACCTTGCTGGTCTGCACCATCGACGATCTTCCTCTACATCGAGACTTGCCGTTGCCAAGGCTTGTTGGGTCCAATCCGGTCGCCGACACCTCAGCACTCGACAGACATCGTGTACCAGTCCGAATCCTGCTCCTGGTCACCGACAACGCCTCCTGGACCTCGTGGCTGAAGAGTCAAGACGACTGTCAACGCACCTGAAGCACTCGACATCGGTGGGCATCTGTCCATCGCCTTCCTGGTCACTGGCTAGTGACCCAGACTCTGTCCCCTCTGCTTTCAGGTTCTTCAGAACTCCGATCCACTCTTGGATCCACCCGGACACTTTCCACTTGGTCGCCAGCAGCACTTTGCAGCAGATCGCCATTCAAATCGACGACGAAACCCGACCCCGAAAGGCACCTATGCACCCGGCTTCCCTGGGTGAGGTAACACGAGTACTCCGGTGCTCCCGTGGGTAGAGACTCTTCAAAGTCCTAGATCTCAAAGGGTTTTGTCCTAGTCCTCTTTTAAGTGTCCCTTTTCTCTATTTTCCCGATCCCGACTTTCTCCATAGAAGTCAACGGCGTATCGCGGTTGTGTATTTACACTGCACGCGTCTCCCGTGGGTCCCCTGTGTCACTACCTTGGGTGGTTCCTTGTGGTCCAAGTGCTTCTAGAGGCTCTAGGCCTAGTGTCTAGTTCAGTCGTGGTTCTTATACCACTTTATTGGTATATGGTTTGGTACGCCCCTAGGGCCCAAACGTGTATTTGTGCTATTACTGTGTTTAAATAACTTCTAACTTATGTACTTCGAACTCTAGCCTCATAAAGAGACTAGAGGGGTGTGTTTAGCAATAAATACATATATTTTGAATATATACCTGGTGTGGTGCTCTTTCATTTGATCACTCAAGAGATTATAGACTGGTAAAACAAGCTGCTTTACATTCCTTCAAGACTTAGCCTGAAGGCTGCTCTCCATAGCTACCACTAGGATAGCTTTCAATAAGGTTGTCTTTAACCTATCTCCAATAAGGGGTTGTTTGGACTGGTGCAAGGTGCCCACTATAATTAGTGGACAGCATATACCAGGCCAACTTCTCACAAGCACTGTAGGAGAGTAGGATCTGCTTCACATGGGTACCCCCACTTTTTGCTGATGCTTCACTGTTTTTCGACTTTAGTCTGGCTGGGGCCCTGCTAATCAGAACCCCAGCCTAGCTGCTTCCTCTCTAAAATGGTTTCCATGTACCTTAGGTACATCTCTGATTGGATTCTGGAGTGCCCTTATAAGTCCCTAGTATATGGTATACTATGTACCCAGGGCATAGGTACCCCAGAGGCCTACCAGGGGCTGAAGCATGTATTATGCCACCCCTGGGAGGCCCTCCAAAATGACACCACAGGCCTGCTACTGCAGCCTGGGTAAGGTGGTGCATGCACCCCTTACAGTGGTATAGGCTACCTATATCACTACCATTGCACACACATATAAACCTATAAGTCACTCCTATGGCAGGCCTTACCAATCCTAAAGGCAGAGTACTTGGTTTTTATGTGAGAGGGTGCCTGCATGAGCAGAGCCCCTCTGCAGCGTTTGGAGTCAATCCTCTGATGCTGTTTGTGGTACAGCCTGACCATATACTCTTAAGTGCATTATATCCTCGCGGTAGAATGCTAACTTTGGACTGGCTGCACCAAAACATGTCGTGTTTGGTGTCAAACACCTTGGAATACTACCCCCCCGCCAGTCCTGGCAGCGGGGGTAGCATTCCACCCTTCTAGAGGGAGAGACATGTACCCACCGGCCTGCCCGGTATTAACTTCACAGAGCCCTGGCATCACAAAATGGATGCCGCTGCCACAGACACGGGTCTGGCCTCCTGCTGCTGACCAAAACTCCGGCAGAGGAGGCCTGGACAATAGGTTTCCTGTCACAGGGAGGTGTAACCACCTCCCCAGACAGGATAGTGTGTATTGGGGCTGGGCGGGAGCACTCTCTGGTGCTTTGAAGTCCTGCACTGGGGGCACATTTGGTGTCCCTGTGCATAGTCCAGTTCAAACTGGTTGCAGGGGCTACCTGCCCCTGCTCTGGTGTGAAACTGGACAAAGGGAATGGGTGTAACCACCCCTCTTCCCTGACCCTCCCATAGGTGGGTCCCCAGAGTATGTCCAACCCCCTAACTTAGTATAAGTATGGGACCCCAGTCCTTAGGACTTTAGATTACCCTGGACGAAACTCTGAAGCCGAATCCTGGACCTTCGACGCTCTACTTGAAGATTAAAGGACTGAAGAATCTCCCTTGGGGTCAAGGAGTGACTCCCCTGCTTGGCAGGCACCTAAGAAGCAATTGTCCGGTCTGCATCGCTGAAGCTCCTGCCGGACACCAAAGTCTTTGCAAAACCAGAGGTGGATTTCCAGACTTCCAAGGCTGCCCTGAGACCCCAGCGAAGCTGAGGCACGTAGCTGTAGTGGGTAACGTGGAACCGTGACCCCTGGACACCAAGAACCTTTGGAAGTGCATCCTCTTCCTGGTCTCCCACGAAGTTGTGCTTTGGGCTCAGAGTAGCCCCCGCCTCCAGCACCAACTGCAACGAAGATCACTGGCCTCCACTTGACGAGTGTCCTGTGAGCCAGATCCAAGTGCATCCACTTGAGGCTCCTTTGCGGTTGCTAGTCTGTTGGCTAGTGGGCCCTCCCGAAGGCAAATCTTCTTTTGCTTGGGCTTCCCTGCTTACTCCAGACGTGCCCTGACTTATCCTTGCTGGGTGAGTCCCCCAGACTTTGCTGGTCTGCATCAACGTCCTTTCTTTGTTTCCACGTGACTTGCCGTTGCCAAGTCTTGTTGGGTCCAATCCGGTCGCCGACACCCCAGCAATCGATAGACATTGTGGGACAGCTCGAATCCAGCTCCTGGTCTTCGTCGACACCTCCTGGACCTCGTGGCTGAAGAGTCAAGACACCTGTCAACCTACCTGCAGCACCCGACATCGGTTGGCATCTGCTCATCGCCTTCCTGGTCACTGGCTAGTGACCCAGACTCTGTCCCCTCTGCTTTCAGGTTCTTCAGATCTTTGATCCACTCTTGGATCTACCCGGACACTTTCGACTTGGTCGCCAGCAGGCTGCTGCAGCAGATCGCCATTGAAAACGACGACGAAACCCGACGCCAAAAGACACCTATGCACCCGGCTTCCCTGGGTGAGGTAACTCGAGTACTCCGGTGCTCCCATGGGTATTGACTCTAGAACTGCCTAGTTCTAAAGGGGTTTGCTCCAAGTCCTCCTCTAAGTGTCCTTTTCTTCTAAAAATCCACCCGCGACTTTCCCCATAGAAGTCAACGGTGGCTTGCGGCTGTGTTCTCACACTGCACGCGTCCCCCGTGGGTCCCCTGTGTCACTACCTTGGGTGGTTCCTGGGGGTCCAAGCACTTCTACAGGCTCTAGGCCTTGTGTCTAGCTCAGTCGTGGTTCTTATACCACTTTTTTGGTATATGGTTTGAGTACGCCCCTAGGGCTCAAACGTGTATTTGTGCTATTACTGTTGATAACTGACTTGTAACGTATGTACTTCAAACTCTAGCCTCATAAAGAGACTAGAGGGGTGTGTTTAAGACTAAATACATATATTTTATATATATACCTGGTGTGGTCCTCTTTCATTTGGTCACTCAAGAGATTATAGACTGGTAAAACAAGCTGCTTTACATTCCTTCAAGACTTAGCCTGAAGGCTGCTCTCCATAGCTACCACTAGGATAGCTTTCACTAAAGGTTGTCTTTAACCTATCTCCATAAGGGGTTGTTTGGACTGGTACAAGGTGCCCACTTTAAATAGTGGACAGCATATACCAGGCCAACTTCTCACAAGCATCCAGGGGCAAGAAGAAGACTGGGTCTGCTGGCAGTGCTGAGGCGGGTGTGGGAGCTGGAGGGGCCTCCCAGGAGCAGCAGGAAGAGGCCTCAGGCACAGATGGCTCTGCTGCTGGCCCCAGTAAATCCTCCTGGTATTGTTATATATTAATATTTCCCTAACTTTTACCGCTCTATTATTTCCATTTCCTAGTTTTAATTTTTCCAAAATCCTCTTCAATCTGTTTCTAAATTCTTGAATTCTTGTGTTTGCTCCATTACCTACTACTAAGCACTACTAACATTGTTTTTAGTGTCTGGTTTTTTTTTTACATCAAATCAAACTGCATCTGACTAACCTCTGCTCTGACTCTGTATTAGTCTGTCTGTAGCTTGCTTTCTTCTGGGTTTCCACTCTGCTTTCCCTTTCCCCTTATATGTGGATTGCCTAGTAGTGGTACTGTAAGACTTAGAGAACCCATTGGTCCTAGGCTACTACTAGTACTAGTAGTAGTAAGGACTCCTTACTACTACTAATACTAGTAGCACTAATCTGCTGTGCAGATTGCATGCCCAAGTAAGGTATTCTACGCAGGTTTGTGAGATAAGAAGGCTTTAGTTTCTTTTACTGTCTCATCATGCTCAATCAGTAAATGGTGGTCACTCACGTTGGACACCCCAAAGTGGTGTATTTTACTTTTCCTAATCCAGGCCTAGTACTTTTTTTATTAGCAGCAGTTGATGGTGAACACTGAACAACTGATTACCGTGCACCATGGCTGTATGGAAGTATGAGGAGTAGGAGGACGGCACCATTATTTTCCAACTAAGAGAGACCTCATGTACGCCCAGTTGGCCACTCTTTCTTCTTTTAAAAAAATTAGATGCACCAATAGCTCTAGCCACTGAATCCAGTCCTTTGGGTTGTCCTCTTCTTGAGAGGCTTTTCAAAAATTGCCACCAACAAAATGCCCAACCGGATATTATTTTATTATTTTTGATAGGACAATACTGTGTACTCTACTCTAGTATCTGAATTGTAGATAGTGATGTGTGTGGTGTTTGTATTATTAATTATGTATTTTCAATCTTGCTAATGAAAAAATAAATAGGGGAGGCGTATATGGCATCTAAAAAAATGTGAAATGTTTTTTCTAGGCGTACAGACCACCAGTGCCGGGGCCAGCGGTGAGGGCCATGCCACTCCGGAGAGAGCGGATGCGGCAGCTGCAGGGGGTGAGCTAGCAGCAGTGGCGGGCAGTGGTAAGTCATATTCCTTACTTATTGAGAATGATGAATACACTCGCTGCAAGGGCGTACACTCAGTAGTACACTGTACTTCTGCTGAGACTAAGTTGTTGTGAACACCCGAACAGTTGAAGAAGACACCCTTTACTTAACATTAGCATTAGCGGCGGGGGTTGAGTAACTAATGGCCTATTCTATTCTATCTTCAACTCAGCAGAGAACGTTTTATGACGAATACTAAGAGTCAGACGACATGTGATATATGACTGGCTGAGAAGGATGCGTTGGTGAAGGAAGGGGCCCCGGGATGCATATAGGTGGCTGATGAAGATGATAGGATGCATGGGTAGTTGAAGGATGGGTGAAAGGTGAAAGAAAGCAGAAAGGATGCCTGCCTGGTTGGGTGAAACTGTATGGGTGAAAGGAATCCTCCGGGGGGTTTCAGGGGTCAAACTCAAAGGCAAGCAAGGACGCATGGGTGGTGGTTGGTTATATCTATGACAAATGTATGTTGTCGGTGAAAGGTTTATGATAGCTATGTTTGGATGGATGGATGCCTGGATGGTATCATAGATAGTAGCTGAAGACAGAGCCAGACTGGATGAAGAGAATGTAAAAGAAAATTAAATAGTGCCAGAGTACCAAAGCCAAGGGTAAAGAATAAAATAATAATGCTAGAAGAGCAATGCAATGATGAATGAAAAAAGCCCTGGGAAGAACAAGGACTGGTTTTTTGCAAGGTTTTTGATTCAAAGGTTTGAGGGTGTATTTCAGAATGGAATACTCCCTTGACTCACAGTAGTTTTCAAGCATAACATATATATTGTGCCTGACTATTATGTACCCTACCCACCCATCATCAATCGCCTCCCTCTGAATCCGAGGCCCACTTCCGCTCCAGTCCCTACCCATGTCATTTTTGACTGTGTCAGCCATGGGTGGCCTATCGGCTGCATGGTAACTAGTACTTACAAATCAGTATGCCATCATCATCATCACGTGAGTGATATGATGTTGTGCCACCATATATCATCATTCATAAGCATGCCATCATCATCATGTGCCTTATTGCAGTAGTCAGGGTGAAAGTGAAATTGTCTTGGCATTTGCCTTTGATTTAACAGAGTATGGCCATAATGGAAAAATATATAATTGTGTAGTACAGCTGACCCACATGCAGACAGTAGTAAAGTAACATGAGTCTGAGACACGAGTATGTCTGTCTAGGGCACAAGCTGACTGGGCTGGCATGCCTACAAGATTAATTGTGCTAAACAAGAGAGAGAAGAAGAATACTTCTACTCTGCTCCATAGTGCCTAGTGCCTGAAAGTCTAATCATCATCACATCCAAATCTTAGGGGCAGAGGAAGTGAGGAGGATACCAAAACTGCTAGTGCTACTGTGCCACTATAATTTTTATGTGTGCAATTTTGTGTTATTGTTTTGCTAAGAGTATTGGTTACAATTGTCTTTTTTCTTTCTCGATATAGCTACTCCTTCCCAACCCAACAGGCAGGAGTTAGCAGCCAGGGCCCGGCAAAGGAAGCTGGAGGCCATCCGTGACGAATATCGCCGGCTGGTTGTCCTGGCGGAGGAGAAGGAGGAGGCGGCAGCTGCAGCTTCTTCCTGCAATGCCCCGGGCCCCAGCCAGGCCCCCCGTGCCTCTGGTGGTACGACGCCATGTTCTGGCAGCCGCCCATCATCAGGTTTATCAACATCATCCACTGCAGCCCACCCCTGTTGTTCCTGCAGGAACTTTCGGCGCCGAATGCTCCTCCGGATGGCGCGCCTAGAGGCCAAGCTGGAGGAGGTCCTGGAGCGAACTAGCCGGCACCCCCGCCGCTAGACCTAAGTCTTCGCCCCTTGCCCCTTTTTTAATCTTTTTTTTGGTGGGTGGGATGTTGGGATTTGGGGAAACTTGGGGTTTACTTTTCTTGAACTTCGACGTGGACATTGACAATCATGGATGGACATTTATTTAATTTACTGGACATTGGTTGGGGTAAGGGGGTGGGTCAGGTGTTGTGGGTTTTTCTTCTTCTAGTTTATATTTGTTAGGGTAATAAATTATTTATAGTTTTTCAATACATATGATGCAAATCTTTTCTGGGGGTGTTACTCTTTTATGTCACCTTGTTTGTTTCCTCCTTTTGCTGCAGGGCCGCAGCCAGTTTTTGAAATCTGCCAATAGTGTAACATACCAACAGATAGATGCAGTACCCTCACTTGTCCTACTACTGTCAGTCTCTCCTCCTAGTCTATGCATTCTGCAACTAAAACCCCTTTTTAGTATGTACTCGGAAGGATGTGGGTGTGTGAATTAATTAATTTCCATAGTATATACATTATTGACTCCCCCACACTTCTTCTCTTACCTGTGATTGATGTTTAGGCGAAGCGATGGCTGCATGGTGATGGTTTGGTGAAGTACAGCGTTATGGGGCATTTGAAGAAGGCACCACGCTGAAACATGTCATGCCGTTTGTGAGAAGTTGGCCTGGTATATGCTGTTCACTAATTAAAGTGGACACCTTGCACCAGAACAATTCGACTCTTATGGTTGGTAGGTTTAAGACAACCTTTATAGAAAGCTATCCTAGTGGTAGCTGTGGAGAGCAGCCTTCAGGCTAAGTCTTGGAGGAATGTAAAGCAGCTTGTTTTACCACACAATCTCTTGAATCACCAAATGAAAAGACACCACACAGGTATATATATCAAATATATATGTATTTATTAATAAACAACTCTCTACAAATCTCTTTATGAGATTAGAAGTCAGGAACATATGTACAAAT
>CAWUFW010032699.1:0-13466 GCA_963921515.1 Calotriton arnoldi | reverse complement strand
CGCGCGCGCGCGCGCGCGCGCGCGCGCGCGCGCGCCGCGCGCTGCTGCTGCTGCTGCTGCTGCTGCTGCTGCTACAGGCGCGCGCGCGCGCGCGCGCGCGAGCGCGCGCGCGCGCGCGCGCGCGCGCGCGCGCGCGCGCGCGCGCGCGCGCGCGCGCGCCCCGAGCCGGCTCCTTTCACACACACACACACTATATGATAGTCCTGTACTGAGTGACCATAAGTATGAGTTACTGTACGGGTGAGTGAGTGGATGTGTGTGTGTAGACCTAAGAATCAGTGAGTGGGTATGTAGTTATTGGTGTTGGAGTGTCTATGGTTTTGCGAATGGCAGTCTGTAATTTAGAGTGGGTGTATCAAAGATTATATTAGGGTGTGAGGAGGTGCATCAGATTATCACGTGGATGATGTCATCAGTGATGTCATTTGAGATGTCATCAGTGATGTCATCAGTGATGTCACTGACCATGTCATGAGTGATGTAATATGTGACGTCATCAGCAGTGCATTGTGAGGCGCGAGTTATAGTTAGCTGAACTAACTATAACGGGGGAATTTCACGGGTTTTGTACGAGTGCAATGTCCAATTAACTATAACTGTCCCTGAAACCTACGGTTTTTTCAGTGAATTTCAAAGGTTTTGTAAATGACAATTTTTAAATGTATTAATTGTTATATTAATTTTTTTCATACTGATTTACTACATTTTTAGAAACAATTTTTTTTTACATATTTTATTTTTTAAATTACATTGTAATTACATTATACATTACATTACAAAAAATACTTTCTCAGAATGAATTACTTTAGTTTAAATACTTTGCACATAGGCAATAGACTTTTAAGTACAGTAGTTACAGTTGTTGCAATGGGCAACACATTTTCAAACACAATGCAACATTCAGCTCAATGTGAATTTCTAGTTAAATGCAATTAGTTACTTTATGGATTACTTTTCTAACCACAGGACTGGATCCTAGATTCAGTCCTGGTACATCTCCTGTAAACAGTTGAGTAAAAGCGTTTTGGTTACAGTCGTGATTTTTAAGGAATATTATTGTATTTTAAAAGTTGACACTTAGAAACTTTTTCTCATAGAATCACCAATGTTATCCTATGGAAGGAAATTCACTTAGCAGGTAAAAACTGTTATTGTTACTTTTTCTTACTCAGTGTTGGATCCTGGATCCAGCACTGGTGCATCTCCTGTAAACAGTTGAAAGAATGCGTTTAAGTCATACAGGTGATTTTTAAGGAATATTTGTAGTTTGTAAAAATCAACACTTTGAAACTTTTTGCTGAAAACCAGACAATGGATTCCTATGGAAGAAAATATAAGTTACTGGTAAGTACGGTTAAAATTACTTTTCAGGGTCAGTGCTGGGCTAAAAGATGCAGCACTGGGTTCTCTCCTGATAACAGGTGAGTAAATTGGTATTCGTACTTTGGTTGATTTTAGAGGAATATTATAAAGTTCAAAAACTCCACACTTAGAAGAATTTCCAAGTGAAACCAGTCAATGTTAGCCTATGAAGGTAATTCAAGTTACCGGTAAGTACGGTTAAAATTACTTTTCAGGACCAGTACTGGGCTGAAAGATGCAGCACTGAGGTCTCTCCTGATAACAGGTGAGTAAATCAGAATTCGTATTTCGGCTGATTTTAGAGGAATATTTGTATGTTTCAAAAATCAACACTTAGAAACTTTTTCAGCAAAAAGCAGGCAATGATATCCTTTGGAAGGAAATTCAAGTTACTGGTAAGTACGGTTAAAATTACTTTTGAGGATCAGTACTGGGCTGAAAGATGCAGCACTGAGGTCTCTCCTGATAACAGGTGAGTAAATCGGAATTCGTATTTCGGCTGATTTTAGAGGAATATTTTAAAGTTCCAAAACTCCACACTTAGAAGAATTTCCAAGTGAAACCAGTCAATGTTAGCCTATGGAAGGAAATTCAAGTTACTGGTAAGTACGGTTAAAATTACTTTTCAGGACCAGTACTGGGCTGAAAGATACAGCACTGAGGTCTCTCCTTATAACAGGTGAGTAAATCGGAATTCGTATTTCGGCTGATTTTAGAGGAATATTTGTATGTTTCAAAAATCAACACTTAGAAGAATTTCCAAGTGAAACCAGTCAATGTTAGCCTATGAAGGAAATTCAAGTTACTGGTAAGTACGGTTAACATTACTTTTCAGGATTAGTACTGGGCTGAAAGATGCAGCACTGAGGTCTCTCCTGATAACAGGTGAGTAAATCGGAATTCGTATTTCGGCTGATTTTAGAGGAATATTTTAAAGTTCCAAAACTCCACACTTAGAAGAATTTCCAAGTGAAACCAGTCAATGTTAGCCTATGGAAGGAAATTCAAGTTACTGGTAAGTACGGTTAAAATTACTTTTCAGGACCAGTACTGGGCTGAAAGATACAGCACTGAGGTCTCTCCTGATAACAGGTGAGTAAATCGGAATTCGTATTTCGGATGATTTTAGAAGAATATTTGCACAATGGTGAAGGGAGGGGGCGGGGCCTGAGGTGACATCTGTGCAAACGCGCCCCGTGGTGCGTTTTAAGTTGGGGGATTAAGTCCCCTTGAATCCTGAGGGTCCCTAGGGGCCAACTAGCCCACCAGGAACCTCCAATATGCGCCAGGGGCTGCGTTGCAGAGACGTGTAGAGAGGCCACACCCCTTTTACACCTCTCTGCAACGCAGCTCTGTGGCGCTTTCTGGATGTACCTGTTGGGCTAGTTGGCCCCCAGGGACCCTCAGGATTGAAGGGGATTTAATTCCCTTCTTAAAACGCGCCACGGGGCCTGTTTGCACACATGTCACCTGAAGCCCCGCCCTCCCTTCATCACTGTGCAAACGCGCACCGTGGCGCGTTTTAAGTTGGGGGATTAAGTCCCCTTGAATCCTGAGGGTCCCCGGAGTCCAACTAGCCCACCATATACCTCCAAAAAGCGCCACAGAGCTGCGTTGCAGAGAGGTGTAAAAGGGGTGTGGCCTCTCTACACGTCTCTGCAACGCAGCCCCTGGCGCATATTGGAGGTTCCTGGTGGGCTAGTTGGCCCCCAGGGACCCCCAGTATTCAAGGGGAATTCGTTCCCCCTCTGCAAACGCGCCAGGGGGCGCGTTTGCAGAGTGGTGAAGGAAGGGTGTGTGGCCCCCCCTTCCTTTTTCCTGTTTTTGGGCCCTGGGGACCCCATCCCCCAGGGCCTTACCCCTTTTTAAAATTTAATTTTATTAAAGAAAAACGGGAAGGGGGCCGCGTGGCCCCCCTTCCCTGGGCCTGTATTGGCCCCGGGGACCCCATCCCCCGGGGCATGGCCTTTTTATTTTCTTGGGAGGGGGCTGCGTGGCCCCCTCCTCAGGGCATTTAAGGCCCCGGGGACCCCATCCCCGGGGCCGGCCTTTCCATTTTTTTTTTTTTCTTTTTTGGGGAGGGGGCCGCGTGGCCCCCTCCTGGGCCACTACTTGCCCCGGGGACCCCATCCCCCGGGGCTGGCCCTCTCCGTTGGGGACTGTGGGGGTCCCCAATCCCCCACAGTCCCGCCGGCTCCCAACGTCCCTTGGGAGCCGGCATTGCTGTTCCACATGGGGAGCAGCTGACATGCTGCTCCCCATGTGGAAAGCAATCTGCTTTGGATATTGGAAGAGAGAGCAGGTTTCCTGCTCTCTCTTCCAATATCCAAAGCAAGTTTGCAATGACAGGACGGGAGCCGCGAGGCTCCGTCCTGTCATTGCAAACAGCAGTGTCCCGGGGGTAGGCACCCCGGGACACTGCAGGAGCCGGCCCTGGGGGTGGCGGTCCCCAGGGCCATCAAGGGCTCCTGGAGCGGGGCCGCGCGGCCCCCTCCCTACATCAGCACAGCCCCGGGGAGGTGGTGGTCCCCGGGCTTCGGGGGTCCAAAACGGACCCCCATTTTAATTTGTTAGTGCCCCGGGGAGGTGGCGGTCCCCGGGGCGTGTGGGGGGGCTGGAGCCCCCCCACACAGGTTGTTTAATTTTTTTTTAAAAAGCCCCGGGGAGGTGGTGGTCCCCGGGGCTGCGGGAGGGCTCAGAGCCCTTTGAGGCCCCCCACACATAAAATTAAACCCCCCACCATGCCCCCGGGACTTGGGCCACCCAAGGGAAAAATACAATCGAAGCGCGGGAGACCGCGCTTCGATTTCTCGGCAGGATTCGCGCACCCTGAGCGCATCCTGCCGATTTTTAAATTTTTTTTTTTTTTGCCCAGGGGGTCCTTGTGGGACCCCTGAGCAAACCTAGGGGTCAGGGTGTTTCTACCCTGCCCCCTTTGTGCGCTTTGCGCACTTGTTTCTGTCCCTCGGTTCTACCGAGGGACAAAATGGCTGCCAACATTTCCTGAATCGGAATGTTGACAGCCAGCTGACAGCCAATTAACATGCAGCTCGTGATCGGGACGGTGCGCGCAGGGTGCGCTGAGGGTACGCGGACCCTACTCGGCCATAGATATCACTAACTTTTTACTTTTCATTTTCTCAGCAACTACTGAACGGATTTACACCATTTAACAAAAAGGGTTCTTTCTGAACCAAGAACTACCTCTTTGCCAAATTTGGTGTAATTCCGTTCAGCAGTTCGGGCTGTAGCCGTGTCTAAAGTTTCCTATGGAAAAGTGCATGGGGAAAACACGTTTTGGGACCCCCTTTTTCTCGGCCCCCGCTTGACGAATCCTCCGAGACTTTCAGGGTAGGAGCGGACCGGAGCGGGCCACAAAGTTTGAAAATTTCGCGAAGATACGTCAACCGGCAAGAGAGTTATTTCAAATAGAATGTCGCGGATTTCCTATGGATAATAGGTTGTAACTATAACTATCTACTGGCGACCGCCAGTAGATAATATTATCTACTGGCGGTCGCCAGTAGATAGTTATAGTTAGGACCTATTTTCCATAGGAAATCCGCAACATTCTATTTGAAATAACTTTGGCGCCGGTTGACGAATCTTCGCAAAATTTTCAAAACTTGTGGGGAGCTCCGGTCCGCTCCTATCCTGAAAGTCTCGGGGTGATTTGTCAAGTGGGGGCCAAGAAAAAAGGGGGGTCCCAAAACGTGTTTTCCCCATGCAATTTTCCATAGGAACCTTTCATCGCAGCTACAGCCCGAACTGCTGAACGGAATTACACAAAAAGGTAGCCCTTGGTTCAGAGTCGTGCCTTTTGGTTAAATGGTGTAAATCCGTTCAGTAGTTCCTGAGAAATTTGAAAAAGAAAACACATATATATCTGGGCGGAGCCTAACCACACATGTCATCGTGAGATCTGATTGGCTGTCAGCACTTCATCCTGGAATTGCTGGCAGCCATCTTGGGACCAATATAGATGATAGTACCCCATTGAAATGCATTGTAGTGAATCGAAGATTTTGAGGGTTACCCAAAGGAGAACTATAAAGGGTGATAACAGACTTTAGTTACATTAGAATTCATTTGTTGATGGTACCATACTAATTTAAGGAATTGTGGTGTGTTCTAAGGTGATTTTACCCTGTGAAAAACCTTCTGCTGGGATATCGTGAATCATGTTTGAGAGAAAACTATTTTCACATGCTTGTCCCATACTGTTTTGGAAGGTGCTCCAGAAGCTAAAATGAGAGCATATTTTCTGTAAATTCACATCATCTTTCTCAGTCATGTGAGAATGAAGTCTGACATTCTCAGTAAAACATGTACATCCAACAAGGGCAGAGACTGTCAGTTGATTCCTTTGTGTTCTACTGCAGCTTGCCAGAGTGTTCTAAAGAACAACTAGAGTGCTAACAGCCTTACTTATGACAAAAGTATGGCACACCTGAAGCCATCTTGATTGGAATAAACTGGTAACACTTAAAACATTTAATTCAAAAAGGAACAAAATGATGGGGTTCATTTTGTCATAGAAATTATGGTTAGTGCTGTAGAAAGAAAAACGAGGACATGTTTCAAGTGTGATCTCAAATATCTTCCTGTTATATTTCAACAGGAGCAGCCTGTCAGTTGATGCCTTTGTGTTCTACTGCAGCTTCCCAGAGTGTTCTAAAGAACAACTAGAGCGCTAACAGTCTTACTTATGACAAAATTATGGCACACCTGAAGCCATCTTGATTGGAATAAACTGGTAACTCTTAAAACATTTAATTTAAAAAGGAACAAAATGAGGGGGTTCATTTTGTCATAGAAATTATGGTTAGTGCTGTAGAAAGAAAAATTAGGACATGTTTTAAGTGAGATCTCAAATATCTTCCTGTTATATTTCAACAGGAGCAGCCTGTCAGTTGATGCCTTTGTGTTCTACTGCAGCTTCCCAGAGTGTTCTAAAGAACAACTAGAGAGCTAACAGTCTTACTTATGACAAAAGTATGGCACACCTGAAGCCATCTTGATTGGAATAAACTGGTGACACTTAAAACATTTAATTTAAAAAGGAACAACATGAGGGGGTTCATTTTGCCATAGAAATTATGGTTAGTGCTGTAGAAAGAAAAATTAGGACATGTTTTAAGTGAGATCTCAAAAATCTTCCTATTATATTTCAACAGGAGCAGCCTGTCAGTTGATGCCTTTGTGTTCTACTGCAGCTTCCCAGAGTGCTCTAAAGAACAACTAGAGTGCTAACAGCCTTACTTATGACAAAAGTATGGCACACCTGAAGCCATCTTGATTGGAATAAACTGGTAACACTTAAAACATTTAATTTAAAAAGGAACAAAATGATGGGGTTCATTTTGTCATAGAAATTATGGTTAGTGCTGTAGAAAGAAAAATTAGGACATGTTTCAAGTGTGATCTCAAATATCTTCCTGTTATATTTCAACAGGAGCAGCCTGTCAGTTGATGCCTTTGTGTTCTACTGCAGCTTCCCAGAGTGTTCTAAAGAACAACTAAAGCGCTAACAGTCTTACTTATGACAAAATTATGGCACACCTGAAGCCATCTTGATTGGAATAAACTGGTAACTCTTAAAACATTTAATTTAAAAAGGAACAAAATGAGGGGGTTCATTTTGTCATAGAAATTATGGTTAGTGCTGTAGGAAGGAAAATTAGGACATGTTTTAAGTGAGATCTCAAATATCTTCCTGTTATATTTCAACAGGAGCAGCCTGTCAGTTGATGCCTTTGTGTTCTACTGCAGCTTCCCAGAGTGTTCTAAAGAACAACTAGAGCGCTAACAGTCTTACTTATGACAAAAGTATGGCACACCTGAAGCCATCTTGATTGGAATAAACTGCTAACACTTAAAACATTTAATTTAAAAAGGAACAAAATGAGGGGGTTCATTTTGCCTTAAAAATTATGGTTAGTGCTGCAGAAAGAAATTTAGGGCATGTTTTAAGTGAGATCTCAAATCCTCTTCTATTTCATTAGAAAATTCTGACATGCAGACTGAAACAATCACTTTCAATACCAGCAGTAGACTTCCAGTTAACTCCCTGGTGAGCAGTAGCTTTACTACAGTGATCTAATGAACAACTAGAGTGCTAACATTCTGAATTTATGGCAAATGTGTGACACATCTGAATGCCTTCTTGATGGAATCAAAGTAAAAAACTGAAAGCATTTCCTACTGAGGAGACTGCAGTAAATGACGAAATTAGGAAACTTCATAACAAATAAGTCTCCCAAGATGGCCACCAGAGAAAAAAGAGCCCAAATGTAGCACAAATATCACCCAGATGTAGCCCACATATAGCCCAATGACAGAAGTGTGCAAAACACTTTTTATTTTTAGTTTTTCTGCAGTTTTATATAGTGCAAACTGGTCAGGTATTGGAGCGTTACATCTTACTTGGACCCCTTATTGCGTATTTTGCACGAAGTACATGAGATTGATCTTGCGAAACATTGAACTTTACGATTCTGTTAACCTGAAGTTGCTCTGAACCGGGCTTTGTAACACCCGTTTTTACCTACTGGTTTTAATTAATTCTCACTGTATTGTATTAGGAAAGAGGATTTACTGTTTTTATGTACACTTTTATGATCTATGTTTCTAAATCAGATTAAATAAAGTTTAATGAATTCTATGGCAGGACGGAGGCGAGGATTATGCATATCTTTCCGCACTTTATTTGCATAGCAGTTCAAAGAAAACGTAACACAACAATCAATAAACAAAAGACTACACAACCCATGAACCATTAGGGGGTAGTCTCCAAGGCAACTATAGTCCAATCATATCACAGTCCATCGTATATAATATCGTGACGTCCCTTCCGCTTCCTCTTTCTTCACTGCTCGTCAGTTAAGTGCATTCCTTACATTCTTGGCTTACTCTAACGTTGTTGCTGTTTGTATAGCGGTTTCTTGTGCATGTTATTAGCATTATTGCCTTGGTATTGTTTCATATTCCCTGCGTAGCAGGCTCTTGCCCGAGCGCGTTCTCCTCCTCGCAGTTTCTCCCGCTGTGTGCTCTGCGCGCGGTGAGATCCTGTCAGGCGCGTCTGGTCCGAGCGAGGCAGCTCCGTCGAGCGCTCCCGCTGGTCTTTACGCGTGTTTGGGAATCCGGTCACTCCTTTAGTGTCCGCTTGATTCCCGACCAACCCTCGCCTAATTTTGACACCGCTACGCGGTGATTTCCCCATATGGCCACGTTAGTGACCACCGCCACCTGGTGGTGGTAATTGGTATTGCGCCTCAGTCTATTCTTATAACAGCTTCGGGGAAAGCCCAGCTGTTGGAGCACCGGCGAGGGGGCTGTCTTAAGGACTTTAAGGGCATTTGTTCTGTGCTCACACCCTCTGCTATCATGTCTTCTCCAGAAGACCATTTTTACTCCTCCTACCAGGTAGTGGAGGAGGAATGGCCCCCCAACTTCTCCCTCCAGCAGTGGACCAAGCCCTCTCTCTGGCTATTTCTAGGGCGCTGGCTCCTCTTAGGGATCAGGTTGATAAGCTGGCGAAAAGCATCCCTGGGGTGTTCAGTGACCCAGATCTGGTGGTGGCGGGTCCAAGTAGCTCCCAGATGGGGAATAAAAGGCCCATTAAGCATAACACGGGGCACTTGGAAGGATTTGATAAACTTACGGAGACCTTCCTCAAGAGTGCGCGAACGCTAAAACATGCACCCTGCCGGGAGGAGGAGGGGCCCGGAGAAAATTGCGACATTGTCACCACTATTGTAGACCCCGACGGCTGGTTTCCCTTAGAGGGAGAGGGTGTTTCGGAGGACGATTTCTCCTCTGATGAGGATAAGGACTCGGGGCGTCCCTGGCGTCCAGAGTCCCACTCCTCTCAGTCCCCGGTTGGGGACGGGGTCCACTCGGACATGTTCGAGCCTACCCAAATTTACCATCCTAGGTCGGCAGAGTGGACACCTGACGCCAAAGTGGCAGAGTATGTGGTGGGGAAAATCCATCAACCCCTTGAAAGGGAGGTCAGGAATAGGATGAGGGGAGAATGCCCCAGGCCCTCACTGAAGGGGAAGGTGGCACACACGCCTGAAATTGATGAGAAACTATGTACCTTTTTCTCCAAGTATATGAGGGATCCCAAGAAAGGAATTGATAGGTCTTGGACGTGGTAGGGCCCTTGACCCAAATTATTCAATTGACGGAGCGTTCCAAAGAGTCAGGATCCCCTTTGTCCACGGGTATTGTGGCTGGTTGGGCGCACTACCCTAAACCCTAAAACACTACCCCCTCCACTACCCAAACACCACTGCACTACCCTAAACCCTAAAACCCTACCCCCAGCACGACACCCTACACTACCCAAACATAACTGCACTACCCTAAACCCTAAAACACTATCACCAGCACGACTCCCTACACTACCCAAACACCACTGCACTACCCTAAACCCTAAAACACTACCCCCAGCACGACTCCCTACACTTCCCAAACACCACTGCAGTACACTAAACCCTAAATATACCCCCAGCATGACCTCCCACACTACACAAACACCACTGCTCTACCCTAAACCCTAAAACACTACCCCCAGCATGACCCCCTACACTACCCAAACACCACTGCACTACCCTAAACCCTAAAACACTACCCCCAGCATGACCCCCTATACTACTCAAACACCACTGCACTACCCTAAACCCTCAAACACTACCCCAGCATGACCCCCTACACTACCCATACACCACTGCACTGCACTACCCTAAAACCTAAAACACTACCCCCAGCACGACCCCCTACACTACTGCACTACCCGAAACCCTAAAACACTAACCCCAGCACGACCCCCTACACTACCCAAACACCACTGCACTACCCTAAACCCTAAAACACTACCCCCAGCACGACCCCCTACACCACCCAAACACCACTGCACTACCCTAAATCCTAGAAAAGAAACCCCCACCCCATGCCCAATCCCCCTTACCTCTCACTCCTCATGGTTCCTCTCTCCTCGTGGTTCCTGCTTCACGTCATCTCTGAGGGGCGGTGCACGTCGTTGTGAGGAAACGGAACAGCCTCTGTTTCCTTATAACGACATGGATCGTCTACATGTTTTTTAGAACGCATGGTCATTTACCATACATACCTTTACAACAAAATTCGTTGTAAAGGCATGCGTGGAAAATGACCGTGCGTTCTAAAAAAATACGTAGTAATGACTTCGTGATGTACAACGCATGCGTGGTAATGCATGCGTTGTAATGGTATCGCAAAGTAAAAAAGTCGTTGTAACGGCTGTTTACCGATCGAAGCTGGCCCCTGTTCTTCAGTGAGACGTTTATTTGATTAATTAGAAGGAAGGAATGTGGTTTTTTTACCGAAAAGTGCATTCCCGGCTGTTGTATTGTGAAAGTGTCCGCGTGGCCTGGTTTCACTTCCGGGGAGAGAGTGGAAGAGTCTGTTTGGATCTAAAGGAGTTCTGTTGTTGGACGGGGCCGGCGCGACATGTCATCAGAAAACATAGCTAATGGAAAGCGTCCTCCCTGAAGTGTGGAGCAGTGCCATGAGAGGTCAACGAGTGTGCGTCCCACCGCAGTATGACCGTACCGCGTGACCCATGTGCCGCCTCCAGGGTACGGGAGGCAGAAGCGGCATCGCAGGTCCTCTTGAAGACCGTTGTAGCACTAATTCTACATTTTGGTACTAGGGCATTTTAATTTCGTTGTTCCTGCCAGATACAAAGAAAAGATCCTGTGTTATTCAGTGCCCTCGTTACCTTTTTTGTGGGTTGTGGTGCTTGTCACTTCGCTGCCCCGCCGGTGCACACGACTGGGCACCCCACCTCGTGTGCCATCTGCAGGGCCTCTGCCCTCGGATCACTGGTTTCGGTTTCTGGAGTGGCAACATAAACAGTTGCTCCCAAAGGACTAGCCTGAACACTTAGGTGAATATCCCCTGCACCAGCATTCCACGGAAATTCTTTCCTAGCTCTCCCACGTCAACGAGCACGGCTCCGCTCGCAACACCGTATGACGTCATCGGAGCCATAAGAGGACCTCGTCGGCGTGCTGACGTCAGTTCCACCCATTTTTTCCGTGCCACCGAGGCAAACAGGGGACCGAGACATTTTCACATGTATACATAGTATAATAAATATATATATATTCACTGAAAAAACCATAGGTTTCAGGCACGTTATAGTTAGAAATTAGCATTTAAAAAACCTTAGAAATTCACTGAAAAAACCATAGGTTTCAGGCACGTTATAGTTAGAAATTAGCATTTAAAAAACCTTAGAAATTCACTGAAAAAGCCATAGGTTTCAGGGGCGTTATAGTTAGTTGGACATTTCACTCATACAAAACCATAGAAATTCCCCCGTTATAGTCAGTTCAGCTAACTATAACTTGCGCGCCCGCAATGCACTGCTGATGACGTCACATATTACATCACTCATGACATGGTCAGTGACATCACTCATGACATCACTGATGACATCTCAAATGACATCACTGATGACATCATCCAGTGAATGTGTGTTTTTCTGAAAATTAAATATGTTTTATATATGTATATCTCAAGGTCGATGTAAGAATAAATGGGTATATAAGTGTCTAAATGGATGATTTTTTTTTTGTAAAATTGATTGTATAACTGACTAAGTGTATCTTAGTGAATACATGGGTTAGTGAGTAATGTTTAAATATGAAAATATCTGTATCAGTCTCTCACTTTGTGTATAAGTGGCTGCATGGGTTGGTGAGTAGCTACATGAGTATCTATATGGGTTATTAGTTGGTTTATTGAGTATCAGTATGAGTGTCTGAGTGTCTGTATGGTTCGGTGGGGAGTATTACTTAGTGCATAGATGCATGAATGAGTGACTCACTGTTTGTATGTGTTGAAGACAGCATATGTGCAGGACTGTATAGGTGGATGAGTATGTGTATGGGTGTGTTAGTGAGTGAATGACTGTCTCAATAGTGTTTTTATGAGTAACTACATATGTTTTAAACTAGTATATGTGAGTATTGGTGTATATAAGTGAGTATATGTGAGAGTGAGAGATTGGAAGAGTTCCTGTACAAATAAGTAGGTGTTTCTATAAGTGATTGTTTAAGAGAGTAAGTATGTGTAAGTTTCTGTAGAAGTAAGTGTGGTAGTGTGTGTATAACTGTATATGCAAGTAAATGGAGGTTTGATACTTTGTTTGCATGTGTGACTATGTGTGTGAGTAACTCTATGGATGAGTGGTGGTGTGTAACAGGATGTATAGGTGTATGAGTACATATGATGAGTGAGTACATGTATGAGTGACTGTATAGGGACTGTTGGTGAATGAGTGGATGTGTGTGTAGATCTTGGAATTACTGAATAGGTGTGTTGTAACTGGTATTGGTATGTCCATTGTTTTGAAAATGTTAGTTTGTATTTTTGAGTGTGTGTATCAAAGGTTATATTAGGGTGAGAGGAGGTCTGCCACTCTATCACAAGGATGATGGCATCAGTGATGTCATCAGTGATATCATTTGAGATGTCATCAGTGATGTCATGAGTGATGTCACTGACCATGTCATGGGTGATGTAATATGTGATGTCATCAGCAGTGCATTGCGGGCGCGTGAGTTATAGTTAGCTGAACTAACTATAACGGGGGAATTTCTATGGTTTTGTACGAGTGAAATGTCCAACTAACTATAACGCCCCTGAAACCTATGGCTTTTTCAGTGAATATATATATATATATGAAAAAACCATAGGTTTCAGGGACGTTATAGTTACAAATTAGCTTTTATAAAACCATAGAAATTCACTGAAAAAACCATAGGTTTCAGGGACGTTATAGTTAGTTGGACATTTCACTCATACAAAACCATAGAAATTCTGCCGTTATAGTTAGTTGAGCTAACTATAACTCGCGCCCCCGCAATGCACTGCTGATGACGTCACATATTACATCATTCATGACATGGTCAGGGTGCCCGCCACAGGGTGTCCGCTTTTCCTCACCCACCCCTTTTCTGCTATGGGAGCGTGTGTACACGTCTGTACACGGGCTCCCATAGAGTTCAATGGGAGTCCGAGCGAACTGAGTCCGTAAGCATACGCATAAT
>CAWUFW010032698.1:0-13467 GCA_963921515.1 Calotriton arnoldi | reverse complement strand
AACCAATCATATCACAATTTTATACAGCAAGCATATGAACCAAAGCACTGATTAGCAGTGGTAAAGTGTCCAGAGTCCTAAAGCCAACAAAAACAGGTCAGGAAAAATAGGAGGAAGAAGCAACATTTTGGGGCTAACCCTGCAAAAAGGGCCTAGTCCAACATACTTTTTCATACACTATACTTATGTTATATATATTTACAAGTACAGCCACTCTACATGTACCAAGAAGAACATCCTCCCTACTGCACTCCCCAGGTGCCACTGCTTCCTGGCTACTTGCAGGGCCCCCTTGTGGAAGTGGAGGACAGCCACAGATGCCCCATGGGAACTCTCTAGTCTTCCCCGGCAGTTCCATTGCCCTACTGTTCCTCCCCCCTGGGGGGTATTTTGAGGACAGCACCATTGGCCCTGGTGATGCACATTCTACTCCTTAGTGCCAGCTGAAATTTCAGAGTCCCAAATTCCATCTTTATAGAGCTTCAAGGGTCTTCCTTTTTCCAGCTGGGTATTATTCCAGCTTCCCAGCCCCAGGTCTATTGTCTTCCCTTGTGGCTCACCCTAGTGCAGGGGTATTTAAGTCGGGATGGAAAGTTCCAAAAGGTAGGCAGGTAGGCACATCTACCCAATCCTGTGTGACCAAACCCTCCTGTACAAAATTCTGGGCAATCTAAAGATGACAGCTTGATTTAGTCTTTTGAAAGACCTGAGAGCTCCAGCCTCTCCCTTCCCAGAACTGACACACCGAAACCTCAGGGTTAGCCCATCTGTGTTTGGATCCAGAGGTCTGGCCTTCCTCCTTTGTTTCCACAGGCTTGGGCTTGCTCAGGCCAGGTGCAGTGTGAAGAGTTAACAAACATATGCAGATATCCTCCCCACCCCTTCTTTTCCCAGTAACTGGGCCAAGTACTTTGAAATGGCTCTTTTGTTTGGAGAGGCCTCTGATTGTCCATTTGGCCAGGAGAGTAATCAATGTGTCCTAATAGGGAAGGCAAAAGCCTGGAATCTGATTATGGCCGAGCCAGGGAAATATGACAATTCCTCAAGTGCCATAAGGAGTATGAATAGCACAAAAGTGACTTTGAACATGTACTCAGGGTACATATTTATCCATTGATTTGTACCTGGTTGGCATCTCTGCAACTAAGTACGGTGACATCTTACAGTGACACAGATTTCACCCATTAGGTGTAATGCAGAGAGCACACACCCTTTCAATAAGCACTACGAATGTACACTATCAATGTTTGCTAGAAATATAAGGCCTGTACCAGGTCAGCACTAATTCCTGAAGGGTCTCTTCTGTAACATGCCACCCCTGTGCAGACACTGGGCTGAGACAGATGGTAGTCTCATTCGCTCAGCCCACACAAGTGTTCACTATTGTGTGCTCATGTGTTTGTGTATATTCAGCCCAGAGCTTCTTACGCAGCTCACACTTTACCTTGAAAAGCAGACACTAGTGGATGGCACTCTCAGTACATTTCCTAAGAGTTTACAATGAGTGAGACACAATTGGTGAGACTCAAGGTAAAAGTAAAAAACCAGGCAGTCAGTTGGCGAATAATCCAAGGGCATTAAAAGGGTGGAACACATTTCCTATACTCGGGTATACCATTGAGGCAAAAATACAATAAGGTAAGTCACAAACTGCTACTATCAGTTTAGGCTAATGAATTAGATCAATCATTTAGATTATTTTTTCATTATGTGTAAATAATTTGTAAGATAATTGTTATTTCAATACATACCAATAAATAATGAATGGCAAACCTAATATGTCTCATCTGTGACACTGTTCACAGACTTATAGGTTTTGACAGTGTTTTTTTCATTGTGCAATTGTTTATGGCTATATTGTAAGATATCCCTACATTTGCGCTCACCACAGCCATCTTGGAATGTTTGTTCTTAAGGCAAAAGTAAAAGAACTATAAAATAGCTGCTGTGCTTACAAAATATTAAATAAACAATCCAGACCAAACTGGCCTCATTCCCCTGTAGCTTTTCCCTAACCTGCTTTTGACAGACAGCAAAATCATTTCATTCATCACCACTAGTCTTTATCCTTGCACTGCCAACGCTGTAGTTACTCTGATTTGCTCTGTGTGTGTTCTGCTGACTTCCCTCTTTTATGGTAATTAGAGACATATGCATTGCTGCACACTCTTGTTATGCACTCTTTGGTTCCAAACTTTTATCGGTCTTATAGACACATCTTGGCAGCCTTGATCAATGCTCGCTCATTGGCCCGACGCTCACAGGATATTTGTGAGCTCATCCTGGATGAGTCGCTGGATCTATTATTTATAACAGAGACCTGGCTGAATGAGTTTTCCAACCCAGTTATTGAACTGGCCATTCCTGGGGGGTATAAAGTGTCCCGGGCTGATTGCAAAACTGTTAGAGGTGGAGGCGTAGCGGTGGTGTTCAGGGATAAGTGGTCCTTCCACCGGGGAGAGACCCTGAGCATTGGGGATGGGGAGGCATTGGACTTTTCCATTACCATTTCACCTCACTTCACGTTGGGCGGAATACTGGTCTACAGACCCCCGGGTCCTGCAGGAGCTTTTCTTAAAGCCCAGGATGAGATCATCATTCCCCGTGCCCTTCGCTTCTCCCATTTTTTATTTCTTGGGGATCTTAATATTCATCTGGACTGTGTTGAGGCCAGGGAAACTCGGGAGTTCCTTGACTCTTTGCATCTCGCCCAGCTTTCTCAATGGGTCAGTTTCCCCACGCATTGCGGAGGACACATCCTGGACCCGATATGTTCAAACTTCCCCATTTCTGTCAGAATGCCCTAACAAGTAACTTGGACCGATCACTGTGTGGTCCAATTTTCGTGGACCATAAAGGATCTTTATTCTTCGAACCGGCCTTGTCAAGGCAGACAGTCTCACAAAATTGACCCGGCCGCTTTTAGCTTGGCCCTGGCAGAGACTCGACCAGCCTTGGTCAAGGATCTGGGGGGAGCTCTGGAGATTTTTACTAGTTGGATTGCACAGGCGGTTGAGCTTCTCTCTCCTCCCTCATCTCCTAGGCGAGCCAGAGATTCCCCCTCGAAACCATGGTTTTCAGATGAGCTCAAAATGCAGAAACGTTACTGCAAAAAATTAGAACGGTGTTGGAGACTTACATATTGTCCACTAGCAAAAGCAACTTTAAGGAAAGCACAAAAATCATACTATGCAGCCATACTGCAAGCTAAGAGCATGTTCTATGCAGCGCGGATCGCTCAGTCTAGAAACAATGCCAAAGAAATGTTCTCTATCGTGCAGAGCTTCTTGGCCCCTAGTGCTGAGACTATTACTCTTCCTACCTCGGCCGCCTAGTGTGAGGAACTGTCCAGTTTCTTTATTGATAAGATTCAGGCAATCCAGGCGAATTTTAGGATTAGTACCACCGCTCTAGTAGGGATTTCTGCCCTCACAGTTCCTACATCTAGCTCCTATATATCACCTTCCCTGACAGCCTTTTTACCTATTGCCCCGCAAGTCTCCCTGTTAATTCTAAAATCACTCAAATATGGCTCCCCGTCAGATCCTTGTTTGGCCAGGCTGTTAGCCTCAGTTGCTGAGGCAGTTAATCCAGAGGTTAATACCCTGATTAATATGTCCTTGCAGACTGCTACTGTTCCTCTGAATTGGAAGCAGGCCAAACTTTTGCCTCTGCTGAAAAAGCCTTCTCTGGATCCTTCGATTCTAGCTAGCTACCGCCCTATCTCTCTTCTCCCAGCCGTGGCGAAAGTCTGTGAGAAGGCAGTTAACAAACAGCTTACCAACTTTGTGGAAGGTTTTGGCTTGCTCCATCCAGCTCAATCGGGGTTCAGAGCCAATTATAATACAGAGACGGTCCTTGTTGAAATCGCTGAAGCAATTAGAGAGTGTTTGGACGCTGGTGGCAGAGCGGCTCTGATTTTATTAGACCTCTCTGCGGCCTTTGACACCGTACCTCACTCCTTGCTATTGGCCCGTCTCTCAGCTATTGGTATCACTGGATCTGCCTGAAACTGGCTTAAATCATTTTTGGAAGACAGATCGCAGCAGGTGTGGCTGCCCCCGTCCTCTTCTGCTCCACAAACTGTGACCACTGGAGTGCGGCAGGGCTCTACTTTGAGTCCCCTCCTTTTTAATATATATGTCACCCTGCTGATCTATTTGGCGGAGCAGCTGGGCGCTAAGATCATCGCATATGCTGATGATACCCAGCTCCTCTTTACATGGAGTAAAAATGATTCTTCCCCCGCTCGAGCTAGAGCCTGTCTTACGGCCGTTTTTCAATGGCTTCTTTCTGCACAGCTCAAGTGCAACGAGGACAAGTCAGAAATCCTCTTGTATGGGACTTTTCCCTCGCAGTTTAAGGAATCAGACTGGCCGGCTGAATATCCATTGCCCATCTCCGAAGGTCAGTCTGTTAAAAATCTAGGGATCTGGTTCAATGAAGATCTCCGGTTCACCACTCAGATCAAGAAGCTAGCAGGGCAATGCTTTGGCACCCTAAGATCACTTAGGAACTTTCTCCCTCTCCTGCCTAGGGCCGCCAAAGAAATGGTTACCCGCGCCCTGATACTTTCGCGCATTGATTACACCAATGCCCTGTACATTGGCCTACCTGGGTATCAGCTGAGGAAACTGCAGGTAGTACAGAACACAGCGACAAGGTCTTTACTTAACATTACAAGAAGATCTAGCATAAAGCAACATCTCCATTATCTTCACTGGCTTCCTGTGGCTGAAAGGGTTAAGTTTAAAGCCGTTACCCTGGCGCATACAGCTTTGTACCAATCTGGCCCGGCATATCTTAGGAAACGGTTTAAGTTCTATGTGCCCCCGAGACAACTGCGCTCTGCGGCACAGTTCTTGACAGTTATTCCCCCTTTCACCTTACAAGAATGGGTGGTAGCTCCCTGGCCTACAAGGCAGCGGTGGCCTGGAACGCACTTCCCCTAGACCTCCGCTGCGTTCAGGACCCAAAGCTTTTCAGGAAATGGCTGAAAACTCTGCTTTTTGTGTAATTGCTCCGTTGACTCTCAACTCCCATTTTAGGTATCGCGCCGGGACACTCTTGAGTAGCCGTGCGCGTTATAAATGCATATAACATAACAAAACATTCCGGTTGTGTCACTGTACTCAGCTCCTTTTCTAGATGAGACATCACAGCAGAGCTATGTCTAACTCTGCCCGCCGACCATTTTTTATAGGTTTTCACAGGGCAAAAGAAGAAGCATCCAAAGATGGACACCATACATGTGCACATGTGCATGCATTTGCTACTGTCCAGCCTGACCTAATGTATATTCATAGGAGTGGGCGGTGGGTGGCAGGTAGAGAGTGGGCAGGCAAGTGAGCACTAGGGAGAGTCGCCATTGTATAAAAAGAGAAAAGGGGAGCAGTGGAGGGAGAGCTGGGAGAGAGAAAGAGACAGAATTTTTTTTTTTATTATGCTCTCCAATGCAAGGCCCTGACGTCGACAATGGAAAGTGGAAGGATTTTGTTCTGATCTTCAGTTTTTCCTTTTTGGAGTTTTCTGCAGTATGCTTCCAATTCCACTATATCTTCAGTACCAATTCTGGAGTCAAGATAGGTTCAAGGAAGTTGCAGATCATACCTTTACTTTATAAATCAGCACCCTGCATTGCCTAAAAATCAAGCCCTTGACACCAATGGCCTTATTTAGAGTTTGGTGGAATGCAATGAATCTGTCAAAAAGTGACAGATGCCATCTCCACTTTATTACATAGAGGCACTATACTCTCTAAATAGGGTAGTCGGGACTTCTGACACTTTTTGACAATTGTTCTGCATCTATAGAACTCTAAATTAGGCCCTAAGTAAGCCTTCCTGCAGAATCCCTAAATATTTGGAATGGAGTCCTTACCAACAGTCTTTGTTACTATATGATGAAAGAATCCTTACCCTGAGATGAGCAAAAATGCATACAATAGAACAAAGTATTAATTTCCACTCCTTTCTTTGTTATGTAAATTTCTGTTACTGAGTGTGGCACTTCCCCAAGAGAGCAGTGATAGTGTTGAGTAAATGCACTGGGCAACAACCATGTGAAAACATTACATGTACCTCTAAGAGAAACTCCCTTTTGTTTGATACATGAGTCTAATACAGCTCTGGTAGTTTGAAACAGGATCACTGAGGAAAGGGCCCCCTGTATTACAAAAAGCATTAAAATGGCCACCCATACCTAGTGACTCAAGCTAAGGTTTCCACTCCCAGGAAGGAGGATCATAGCTATGAAAAAAGCCTGAAACATGATAGCAATAACGTAACAAAATGTATCTCATATCTAGGACATGGAGCCTTCTGAGACCAAAAAGTTAGCATTTCATGTAATAAAATAATGCCCTGGCCTGAATGACCATATACAAATATTTGAGGAATGTAGAAAATGGGATCTGCCCATTTAGTCCACCAGGATTTTTCACTTTCGACAACCTGGTTTTTGGACTTTTAATCTGGGTGTCTCACTCATGCTAAATTGACAGTAATTGGACTGAGCGTGTTAGCTACCAGTGTCCTTCTTTTCACATAAGGCTGCTGCTGTGCAGCAAGCATAAGAGGCATTGGTGTCATTACATGTAAACATGTCTGTGCACAAGTGCTGGTTGCACGTGTGAGACTCAGTCAATCAATCAGAATTTGCAGCACCCACATTGTCACCCTTAGCGCCATCTGGGTGCTGAAAGTGGAGTGTCTCCGTCACAGAGCCAGGTCTTGAGCTTCTTTCTGAAGACCGCAGGGAAGGTGCTGTTCGGAAGTGGAGGGGTAGGTAGTTCTAGTTCTTGGCGGTGATGTAGGAGAATGAGCACCCCCCGATGTGGCTGCGCTGAATGCAGGCATGTGTGTTAGTGAGGTGGAATGCAGGAGTCTTGCGGGCACGTAGAAGATCAGTTGATTACTAATGTAGAATGGTTCTTCATTGTGTAGAGCTTTGTAGGTATGTGGGAGGATCTTGAACTGGCATCTCTTCTGGATGGGGAGCCAGTGGAGGTTTCTGAGGTGGGGGGTGATGTGGGTCCATTTGGGGAGTTCCAGGATCAGTCTGGCTGTGGTGTTTCGTATGGTCTGGAGTCTTCTGAGGAGTTGGGCAGAGATTCCAGTGCAGAGAGTGTTGCTGTAGTTGAGGCAGCTGGTGATGGTGTTTCTGGAGTTGATTGGGATCCATCTGAAGATTCTGCGGAGCATGCAGAGGGTGTGGAAGCACGAGGTGGTGACTGCATTGACTTGCTGTTTCATTGTCAGTTCGCTATTGAGGATGATGTTGCGGTTGCATGCATGGTCTGTTCATGTGGACGTTGGTCTGAGTTCTGTTGGCCACCAGCTGTGGTCCAATGTGGAAAGATCAGCACTTCTGCTTGAGGAAACTGTCTCTCATCCATTTGGCTACATCTGTCACGGTGCTGCAGAAGTTGGTTTTGGCATTGGTAGGGTACTCGGTGAGTGAAAGGATGAGCTGTGTGTTTTCGGCATAGGAGATTGTGTTGATGCCATGGGGTCTGACAACATCTGTGAGGGGGTCATGAAAATGTTGAACAAAGTGGGACTGAGAGATGATCCTTGGGGTACTCCCCAGGTGATGTCCTTGGGTGTGGAGGTGAAGGGAGTCAGTCGGATGCTCTGTGTGCATCCAGAGAGGAAAGAAGTGATCCACTTGGGGGTGTTTTACTGTATGATGGTGATTTGCAGTCTATCGATGAGGGTGTGGTGGGAGATGGTATCAAAGGCAGTGGTGAGGTTGAGGTAGATCAGGGCTGCAGTTTCTTTGTGGTCAAGGAGAGATCTGATGTCATCTGTGGTGGTGATCAGCGCAGTCTCGGTGCTGTGGCTGGGATAGGAATCCTGGTTGTGAGGCATCGATTAGGTGGTTGAGTTCCAGGTATTTGGTGAGCTGTTGGTGAATGGCTTTCTTGAGTACTTTGGCTGGGAAGGGGAGCAAGGTGATTGGTCAGTAATTTTTGAGATAGCTGGGGTCGGCCTAAGGCTTCTTTAAGAGACGTCAGACCTCCATGTGTACTATACATCTGGAAAGGTTGCTAAAGAGATGGAGGTGTGGAGGATGCTCCTGAGCTCCCTGCTGATTGGGTTGGCTCTGAGGTTGAAGAGGTGGTGGGAGCAGGGGTCGGTGGGTGCCCCAGAGTGTATGGACTACATGATGGTGGAGGTGGTCTGCGCTGTGAGTGGAGACCAGGTGGTTAGCGTTTGGCTGTTGATTGTTGGTTGCTTGAGGTTGCTGAGGCTGGGGCTGATGGGTTGGGGTTGAAGTTGTTGTAGATAGTGGCTATCTTGCTGTGGAAGTAGTCAGAGAGGAAGTCGCATGGTTTTTGGGAGGGGTAGATGGTGTTCTCTGACTGGAGGGATGGTGGATTTCTTGATAATCTTGAATAGTTCCTAAGTGTGGTTGGCCATGGAGTCAATGCGGTTGGTGATGGCTGCTCTCTTGGTTTCCTTGATGTGCCAGTGTTTTGTGGGTGGCTTTGTCGGAGGGGTCCTTGGAAGCGCACCATCGCTTCTCGAATCGGTAGCAGTTGCACTTGGTGGTTCTGAGCTCTGGCGTGCACAATCTGGCTTGGTTTTAGGCTTTCTTGGATTTAGCTGATTTCAGCAGGGTGACTTTGTCAGCGCATTTGGTGATGTATGTGGTGAAGTTCCAGATGGTCTGGTTGAGATCTGTTGAGGTTACGGGTTGTGTGGTGCTTAGGGATTGGGTCCATTGAGTCTTGGGTGACATTACCCTAGCAGGGGTGGGTGACGCTGTGGTGCTTGGTAGTGGTATACTGAGTTCTGCCAGAGATGGTAAAGTGGATGATGGTGTGGTCAGTCCAGGTGAGCTCTGTGACGTTTGTGAATTTGAGTCTGCTGCTAGGGGTGTGATGATGGCGTTGAGTGTGTGGCCGGCTTTGGGCTTGGGTTTGGTGACTAGTTGGTTGAGGCCGAAGTTGTTGAGGTTCTCCAGGAGGGAGGTGGTGTTGGTGTCATTGGGGTCATCGATGTGGAGGTTGAGATTGCCAAGCAGGATGTAGTGGTGGGGGCGATAAGGTTGGAGATTGCATTGCAGAAGGCTGGTTGGGGGTCCCGGTGGTCTGTAAGCGAGGGTGCCTCTTATCGTGGTTGTGGCATCAATTTATAGTCAGGAGTTGATGTGTTCCATGAGAGGTGTGGTGTCGTCAATAGTGATGGTGCATCGGATGATTTCCCTAAAGGTTATGGCGATGCCCCACCGTGTTTGTTTGCGCGGTCTCTGTGTATCATCTTGTAGCCATTGGGTGTGTCGGTGGTGATGTTTGGATTCACAGTGAGGTTGAGCCACGTTTCAGTGATGAGGGACACATCAGGGGAAAGGGTGGCGATAGTATCCCAAATTTATATGGCGTGTTTGCAGAGGGAACAGGTGTTTAGTAGGATGCATTGGAGTGGAGCCAGGTTGAGCATGTCCTTGTGAGCAGGATTGAGGGCTGGTAGTCCTGTGCAGCATGAGAAATGATAATGGTGGCATGTGAAGGGTTCTTTTGTTATTCGTGAGGAGGACATGAAGCAGTTGTTGTTGTGGCACCTGAGGTCTAAGGCCAGGAGGTCCTTGATGGTGTAGCCTGGAAGGTGGGAGGACCAGAGGTACTAGCATGTGGCGCGGTCCAGGCGTGGACAGGAGCAGATGGGCTTGCCTTTGGCAAAAAACTAAACCAAAAACACACGGGCAGCAGCCATGTAGTCATCCAATCACTGAAACGCTACTCATGCACTCACCCAATCTGCTAGGCGCTATGCATGTAATTAAACAATCATGTATGCACTATCCATGCACTCTATAAATCACCTATATACTATCTATGCACTCCTGCAATCATCCAGGCACTAGAGTAGCACTCATTTAATCATCCAACCACTATCTATGCCTGTATTGAATTATTGAGCCAGTAGTCATGCATTTATCTAATCATTCAGGCACTACTCATGCACTCATTCAAACATCCAGATAGCAGTGATATAGTCATGCAAACACGCAGGCAGTAACTATGCAGATATGAAACGAAACATTGAGTTCTCAAATACTCAGGGAATCATCCAGACACTACCTGTATGCTCAGAGAATCACCTAGGCACTACCCATGCACCATTCAAGCATCCAGGGAGTATTCATGTATTCAACCACAAACACATGTATTTACAATTTTAGTGAGGACTATGTAGTCTTTTAGAACCATCTGGTGAATTATATATGCAAGCTGTGACACACACTTTGCATGTACTTGGAAGAATTAGTGAGATATATGCTTTGATAGAGATTAATGTGCAGAATGTTATATGCACTGTTTCCCATAATTTACATCTGATACATTTAAGTAGGACAGTACTGAGATACTAAATACACCAATGACACAGTGGTAGAAAGGCACGCAAATAGCTCTTATGTTGTGCTTTCAGATTTATAGTGGTCAGACACTGTATGTATTTCTACACTTGGGGCTAAATTTACAAGAAAGTAATGATGTGCGGAGCCGCAAGCCATTTGGCTGCGCCGTGCTGCATTACTTTCAAAGCACAGGGATGCGTCATATTTACAACAATATGATGGATCCCTATGCTCTCCCTTGTGCTGGCGCACAACTGGCTGCCTTGCTTCAATGGAGGCACCCTTGCACCATAGTGCAAGGGTGCCTGTGTTGCTGGGATTATTGTTTTTGTGCAGCAAGGGACACCTTCTTGTACAAATACAATCACAAGAGGTATTTTCCTTTTTCTATGTGTGCTGCAGATTGTAGTATGCATAGAAAGAGGTAAAAACGAGGAGAAATAAAAGTATTTCGCCTCATGCGCCTTCCTACACCTCCCGTGGGGAGGCGTAAGATTCTGACGCATTCCCAGGTTTACGAATCGTTGTAAATCTGGGAATGTGGCAGAATCCATGGGTGTTGCATGGAAACACCCACGGCAATACCCATGGCATGCTCCTTTCACGCAAAGTGCTACATGATAGGGCCCATATTTACAAGGACATGAAAAGCCACGCAGAGTTGCTTTACGTGGCCTTGTAAATATGGAGCACCATATTACGCCACTGGTGTGTCAAAAAGGTGATGCACAGACGGCGCATGGGGCTTGTGAATACACCCCCTTGGCTTGATGTTCATTTTAAAATTTACTACAGAAGGGATACACTGTTCTTTCACCATGCATAAGTGGGAAGTGAGATATGGTGCAGCTGTGTTGTACGATAGGCTGCTAAAATGTTAAAAGGTAACTAATAAATAAAGTTTTGTGTTTTGCTTTGGGTTTGGTATATTGAAGTAAGTGCATGTAGTAATGTAGCTAGGTTCATCTGTAGATTTAAAACTGCAACATAAAATGAAAACTGTTTTTGTATTATGTGTAAGTCAGTAGTAAAGTAGTTGGTACATTGGCTTGGGTAAAAATTAACATATACTTGTTTTTTTTACTGAACAATATCTACATAACTACACACACTTAGAATGCCTACAAAAGCTCAGATGAAAAAGCAACAGAAGCAACTACAGTATGTTTGCGGAAGCGAGTTACAAAAGGGGCAAAAAGCAGAAAAAGTGGTGAAAGAAAAAAGAGCTAAAAATATATGTGGACATTTGGAAAGATTACAAAATAAAGAAAATACAATTATGACCATGAGAAACAATAAGAGTGGGCAAAGTGTACATTGCAAGAATAGAAAAGATTGAAACAAAGATGGACAAACCTTAACCAGGAGAAAGAAGCAGTTTAAGGAAACCAGAGCCAGGATGTTTTGTAGTAGAGTGGTTGTAAATCTACTGAGAAATGTGAAGAAGTATAGAAGAAGAGAGATGCACTGAAACACAACGAGTTGAGAGAGTAGTTGATAAGGCCTTTGCTTTGAAGAGGAAGCTTTTCGTTTTGATTCTAAATAGAATGAAGGCTCTTGACAAAATGGTGTTGTGCATGAGGAGACAAAACCAGAAGAAAAGATTAGTGAATAGAAGAAACTTTTGTACAGTTTTTAGTGGAGAATGGATAAATACTTCTAGTACAGGTCCTTTCTTTAATGAAGAAAGCTATCTGCGGGATAACAGTTCATGCTATTGATGAAAGAAAACAATGTTATGAAATGGAGAATGGCAGTCCTATAGCGAAAGAGATGATGGTACCTAGAAATGTAGAACAAGTTATTGGAGAAGAGGTACAAGGAAGGCAGAGTTAGGCACCTATATAGAAATGGAATTTTAGTAGTGTTTGTAGCATTCAACAGAAATTCATTGATATATTAAGGAAATGTATACATATCTTTCCAAGTTTAAAACACAAAATAAGTACTTGACAAGGATTGGATCCTTGCAAGGTAGGAAACCATACACATTTGCAGCGACACTCACTAGCTTGTTTATCAAACAAAGGGGGATATGTACAATAGAAGTGGCGGAGTGAGGCGTTAACTGTCATGGCTTAATGCCTCACTCGCCCCTTCTGAACGCAAGGCTGCACCATATTTACAACGATATGGTGCAGCCTTGCGTTTCCCCCTGCGATGGCGCTATACTTAGCAGTGTAGCGCCAGCGCAGGCACCCTTGCACCATAGTGCAAGGGTAGACACTGGGGTGGTGGAGTGAGCTAAAGAATGATGATGGATTAAACCCAGATCAGTTGACTGGGGGTGAGTGTTTGATTGGCTCAAACGTTCCGTCCATCATCCCCTTTTGTATCGCTTTGTTCGCCCTAAGTTGGCGGGGGTATGCCCAGACGTGGGTCCCTTGCTCACTTTGCCACTGGATTCAAGCAAGCATGGCTGATGACGGCTGGAATGCCAGAAACCGGTCCTAGGATGCTTGTTTCCGGTCCAGGGAAGACATGGCTTGGCAGTTCGGGCTGGACTGTTCCCATGAGGCACAGGGTCAGACTGATTTGCATATGGCCATGTCTGAACTGGGGTGGTGGAGTGAGCTAAAGAATGATGATGGATTAAACCCAGATCAGTTGACTGGGGGTGAGTGTTTGATTGGCTCAAACGTTCCGTCCATCATCCCCTTTTGTATCGCTTTGTTCGCCCTAAGTTGGCGGGGGTATGCCCAGACGTGGGTCCCTTGCTCACTTTGCCACTGGATTCAAGCAAGCCTGGCTGATGACGGCTGGAATGCCAGAAACCGGTCCTAGGATGCTTGTTTCCGGTCCAGGGAAGACATGGCTTGGCAGTTCGGGCTGGACTGTTCCCATGAGGCACAGGGTCAGACTGATTTGCATATTGCCATGTCTGAACTGGGGTGGTGGAGTGAGCTAAAGAATGATGATGGATTAAACCCAGATCAGTTGACTGGGGGTGAGTGTTTGATTGGCTCAAACGTTCCGTCCATCATCCCCTTTTGTATCGCCTTGTACAAAGGGGGCAGCGTCAAAATCAATGGGTGTTGCGGTGAAAAGCCCACTGCAACACCCACTGCCCGCCCCATTCACGCCAAAAATAGCGTGAAAGGG
>CAWUFW010032697.1:0-13467 GCA_963921515.1 Calotriton arnoldi | reverse complement strand
TGCATGTGCAATGTCACCAGTGCATGTGTACTTCACTGCTGCACATTGTTGGAGGTCGAGGGGTGTGGTCTTGAGTGTGTGCAGATGAGAGTTGTTGCCCGGCTAGTCCCCTGCCTCCATGTTGGCCTTGGCTTACTGGCCATGCTGATTGATTTGTGCTTGTGTAGGTGTGATGGTAGTTAGTTGCTCAGGACACCTGACTGTGGTTCACAGTGTGAACGACATTTAGCTTTGTCATCACAGTGGTATTTTTATTCAGCCCAGGGTCACCACATTGTAGGGGCCCTGGGGGTGGTGTCTGTGGTGTGTCTGTGACTTGCTGTGTCAGTTGTTGTTCCTACGTGCCTGTGTGACATGTGTGTTTTGTGCTCCCTCTCACCTGTCAATGCCTGCTTGCCCACATAGGGGATTTGGATCCATGAGTTACCTTAGTGTGGCAGTGTATGCACATCTGTATGATTGGTATTCAGCTCTCCTCATGTGTTGTGTTGTTGCCTGGGGACACTGGCACCCCCACCCCTCACCTGCTGTGTATGATGACAGTGTTGGTCTGCCTGTTTGTGTTTGTGCATCTGCACCACTGCATTGGCATATCTTGGGTGTGCCATTGGCTGTATGTTGTTTGGTGTGTTTCCCCTGCTGTCCCTGGGACTCCTAGGTCATCGGTCAGCACAGTGATCATGGTTTGTGTGTCCCATTGCTGCCATGGTATGGTATCTGTTCACCTCACATCTGCTGTCTCCACAGGGTATCTGCATTTGTGTGCCCATTGGTGCAAATATGTGGTTCTGCATTCTGATGGTCACTTCTGTCATTGTGTCATTGATGACTGTTGACGGTCTCAGCCCCCATGGGTGTTGTTTGTCTGCACATGGCCAAAGGAATGTTTCATTTGCACTGCAGTATTTGGCTCCCCCAATTTATGTTGCAATGGGACACATACACTACTTTGCCACAGATGAGTTTTTGGTTCTGTGACCAGGAATGATCCATGCAGTTTGGCAGTTGCAGCTCTTTCTTTGTCAACAATTACCTTTTGGTCACTGTGATGATGAGGGTGTAGACCCCATTGCCACAATGGTCAAAATGTGCTTCAGCTATGGACCCCACACTTACCTTTTGGTCACTGTGATGATGGGGGTTTAGACCCCATTGCCACAATGGTCAAAATGTGCTTCAGCTATGGACCCCACACTTACCTTTTGGTCACTGTGATGATGGGGGTTTAGACCCCATTGCCACAATGGTCAAAATGTGCTTCAGCTATGGACCCCACACTTACCTTTTGGTCACTGTGATGATGGGGGTTTAGACCCCATTGCCACAATGGTCAAAATGTGCTTCAGCTATGGACCCCACACTTGCCTTTTGGTCACTGTGATGATGGGGGTTTAGACCCCATTGCCACAATGGTCAAAATGTGCTTCAGCTATGGACCCCACACTTGCCTTTTGGTCACTGTGATGATGGGGGTTTAGACCCCATTGCCACAATGGTCAAAATGTGCTTCAGCTATGGACCCCACACTTGCCTTTTGGTCACTGTGATGATGGGGGTTTAGGCCCCATTGCCACAATGGTCAAAATGTGCTTCAACTATGGACCCCACACTTGCCTTTTGGTCACTGTGATGATGGGGGTTTAGACCCCATTGCCACAATGGTCAAAATGTGCTTCAGCTATGGACCCCACACTTACCTTTTGGTCACTGTGATGATGGGGGTTTAGACCCCATTGCCACAATGGTCAAAATGTGCTTCAGCTATGGACCCCACACTTACCTTTTGGTCACTGTGATGATGGGGGTTTAGACCCCATTGCCACAATGGTCAAAATGTGCTTCAGCTATGGACCCCACACTTGCCTTTTGGTCACTGTGATGATGGGGGTTTAGACCCCATTGCCACAATGGTCAAAATGTGCTTCAGCTATGGACCCCACACTTGCCTTTTGGTCACTGTGATGATGGGGGTTTAGACCCCATTGCCACAATGGTCAAAATGTGCTTCAGCTATGGACCCCACACTTGCCTTTTGGTCACTGTGATGATGGGGGTTTAGGCCCCATTGCCACAATGGTCAAAATGTGCTTCAGCTATGGACCCCACACTTGCCTTTTGGTCACTGTGATGATGGGGTTTAGACCCCATTGCCACAATGGTCAAAATGTGCTTCAGCTATGGACCCCACACTTGCCTTTTGGTCACTGTGATGATGGGGGTTTAGGCCCCATTGCCACAATGGTCAAAATGTGCTTCAGCTATGGACCCCACACTTGCCTTTTGGTCACTGTGATGATGGGGGTTTAGACCCCATTGCCACAATGGTCAAAATGTGCTTCAGCTATGGACCCCACACTTGCCTTTTGGTCACTGTGATGATGGGGGTTTAGGCCCCATTGCCACAATGGTCATGGGCTGCTTGCATTGTGGGTGCCACACACATATATGTGTGGCACATGTGCTAGGGGGTCACATTGTATGTTCAATGTCATGTTCGGTGTTGTAGGCATTTGACACAGCCTGCTCACACGCTTGTCATGGTGGTGGGGGGATGTCTTAATCTTGCATTCCCTAGGTTGTGGTGTGCTTGTTGTGTCATGCATTGTCCATCCTATGAGTGGGGGTGGTAGTAGTGGTAGGCATCCAGCCCCCTGGCTAAGGGTGGTAGTAGTGGTGGGCATCCTGCCCCCCTGGGTGAGGGTGGTAGTAGTGGTGGGCATCCTGCCCCCTGGGTGAGGGTGGTAGTAGTGGTGGGCATCCTGCCCCCTGGCTAAGGGTGGTAGTAGTGGTAGGCATCCAGCCCCCTGGCTAAGGGTGGTAGTAGTGGTAGGCATCCAGCCCCCTGGCTAAGGGTGGTAGTAGTGGTGGGCATCCTGCCCCCCTGGGTGAGGGTGGTAGTAGTGGTACGCATCCTGCCCCCTGGCTGAGGGTGGTAGTAGTGGTAGGCATCCAGCCCCCTGGCTAAGGGTGGTAGTAGTGGTGGGCATCCTGCCCCCCTGGGTGAGGGTGGTAGTAGTGGTGGGCATCCTGCCCCCTGGCTAAGGGTGGTAGTAGTGGTGGGCATCCTGCCCCCTGGGTGAGGGTGGTAGTAGTGGTGGGCATCCTGCCCCCCTGGGTGAGGGTGGTAGTAGTGGTGGGCATCCTGCCCCCTGGCTAAGGGTGGTAGTAGTGGTAGGCATCCAGCCCCCTGGCTAAGGGTGGTAGTAGTGGTGGGCATCCTGCCCCCTGGGTGAGGGTGGTAGTAGTGGTGGGCATCCTGCCCCCTGGCTAAGGGTGGTAGTAGTGGTGGGCATCCTGCCCCCCTGGGTGAGGGTGGTAGTAGTGGTAGGCATCCTGCCCCCTGGGTGAGGGTGGTAGTAGTGGTGGGCATCCTGCCCCCTGGCTAAGGGTGGTAGTAGTGGTGGGCATCCTGCCCCCTGGGTGAGGGTGGTGGTAGTGGTAGGCATCCTGCCCCCTGGGTGAGGGTGGTAGTAGTGGTGGGCATCCTGCCCCCCTGGCTAAGGGTGGTAGTAGTGGTAGGCATCCAGCCCCCTGGCTAAGGGTGGTAGTAGTGGTGGGCATCCTGCCCCCCTGGGTGAGGGTGGTAGTAGTGGTGGGCATCCTGCCCCCTGGCTAAGGGTGGTAGTAGTGGTAGGCATCCTGCCCCCTGGCTAAGGGTGGTAGTAGTGGTAGGCATCCAGCCCCCTGGCTAAGGGTGGTAGTAGTGGTGGGCATCCCTGCCCCCTGGGTGAGGGTGGTAGTAGTGGTGGGCATCCTGCCCCCTGGCTAAGGGTGGTAGTAGTGGTAGGCATCCTGCCCCCTGGCTAAGGGTGGTAGTAGTGGTAGGCATCCAGCCCCCCTGGGTTGGGGTGGTGGCGCGCATTCAGGCCCCTGTGTGCATATGTGGCATTGGTGATGGGCATCCCGCCCCTATGGTGCTGCTGTTGCAAGTATATTCAGATTCCCAGTGTATGTGTGTGATGTGTCGTGTACGTGTTGTATGTGTTTTGTGGTTGGTGTCTGACTTACCTTCTGCGCCGTACGCGTCCGTGCCTGTTCCGGTAGTAGATGTAGAATATTGGTATGATCGGGACGAAGGGATTCATGGTTGGTTCGTGTCGTTCGTCCTTCTCGTTGCTTCGCGTCGTCCTCGTCGCTTGGCTTCGTCCTCGTCGCTTCGCTCGTCCTCGTCGCTTCGCGTCGTCCTCGTCTGTGCTGTGTTCGTCTCGTAGCCGTGGATCGTGTTGTGGCGCGATTCGGAGCTTATGTGCGCCTCTCCCGGATGCTTTGACGTGCCGTGCGTAGCGACGGGTTCGGCGCGTACGGAAAGCGCATCGTACTTGTCCGGCCGGACGGGGCTGCATTTTCCCTTCTGTGCGACTCGATTCGGCGTTTCCGGATTCGCCTCGGTCGGAGAACAGGACCTGGTTTGGGTGAGTACGGCTCGGCCGGAATTTTTGCTGTTGTGCGCATCGTACTTGCTCGTTCGGTGTGCTGTACGGATCGGTCGGGAAACTGGCTTTCGCATGGCTTTTTTCCCGACCGAATAGTATTGGGTGCGCCTCCGACCGAGATCGGAATCGGCCCCCTAGTATTCCTGAAAATGAAAGTAACAAAATTGTATTTTCTTTCTTTGACACATGAGTCAAAGTATTAAAGAGCTTTGTTTTCTGCAGCTGCTGTCAGTGGTGCTGGAACCATTTATAGTGTGGGGTGCTGCCGTCAATGTTACATCAGGTAGCTCTGATTCTGAAAAACCAAGCATCCCACAAAGGACAAGTGTTGCAAAGCAGTCATACCCATTCGGCAATTGACTGGTAAGGGTGTAGTATGTAGCTGGTGTTGTATTCAGGAGCACACTGTCACAAACATATTACTAAAAAATGGTGTTATGTTATGTTATGCTAATATAACTTATTAAGCGCAACGAATACCCAGAGGTGTGACAGTGCACTGTCATTTACAGACAACACATTTTCCATTGACATGACCACTACATTTGTACAGACGGTTTACTGATAAAGCTATAAAGGGCACGAACGATAATGTGTGAAAATAAGGTTTCAGCGAATATTTGTCATTTGCGCATGACCAAGTAAAGTGTCTTGATTTGTTTTGATGGTATTAAAATCTGTATTCCCATCACATTTTGGAATTACAAAAAAGCGCTTCTTTGTGTTTTCCTAACTGCTTAGTTTAAAAAAAACAATTTGTTCAGTTCATTTAGTGGTATTAAAATGTTGCTGTGTGTTGGGAAAAAAGACATCCTACAGCCTTTCCTTTTACACCAGCATGTTTGTATCATAGTTCACTCTACAAAATCCTTTTATTTTTCAGTCAGATAACGAAAAGTAAATAGGAATTTCCATGCTAAAAGAATAAGTAGAAATTTGTCAGAAGACTAGCCTGACATTTGATCTGTCTTTGAACAGAACAGCTCATTCACCTTCTGAATTCCAGCATGGTTATTTGGGGGGTTCTGCAGAACCCCTTGCACCCTTACTCACAGCACCTATGGCTGCTGTTAATTTTAAGGCATCTTGTCTTAAAACAGCAGATCAGATTGAGGGGTTCTCCATGGCATAGGGAAATCTGGGTGCCCGTGCAACGCTAGGGCTGCTGGTCTTTATATTGCACCCCAGGTACTGGTGCCAAATTACTGCACTGTAACCATAACATTGCAGCTGATTTTATCTTACTCAGTACCGCACATATTATAATCAGGGCCTATGCATCACATTTTTTGAAATTATGCTAGTCAAATGCACAACCATTAGTCACCCGTTAAAAATTGTACTACCATTATCTTCTTGCATACTCTTAGCACCTATGGCACTGCAGAAAGCATATATAATGGACCCATGGTAATATATTACATACATATTTTATAAAGCATGGATTGTTTAATAGCAACCTCTGCCAAACACGAAGGTCACTTTAAAAAAAAAAAAAAAACAGAGCCTATATGCGAAACGAAGTATACATCAATATCTGCCAGAAGCAGTAATAGATTAAACATATTCAAGAAACCAGTGTACTCAATTTTCAGATTCTCATCATTAATCACATTAGTTGGCGCCTTATCCTCCTCCTGTAGAGAAAACCTTTTAAATAAATATGATTTTTCCTACACAGTTACACCAAGCCCAGTTGAGAATGATTTGTTTGAAGTGTTTTTCATGAGACTTTGATTATATGAGGCACTTTTACACTCACTGAAATACTTACATTAATTAATTGCTGCAATGTCATCCGGAACAGTTTGCTCATTATTCATTCGCCTTTAAATTTCTCACTCTTTTTGAAGATTTTTTTCTTAGTGTTTTGTGTACAGAGCACAAGCTACTTAGGTGCTTTCTTTAGTGAGAGGAATCACGGATGTGACGTAGGGCACCACAAGAGTAAGGAATGGGCACGGTTGACTGATACAATGAACAATCTGATTTGAGCAGGCTGTGGCATTTGTTATCTTACCGTTGCAACCTGTGAGTGGAAGTGTGTGGCAGGAGTGATGAAAGGGGCATTGTACATGCGTGTAAATGGCTGAGTGGCGTTTTATGTATTGACCGCTTGAGCAGGTGCGAGTAAAAGTTGGTCGGACGAAATGTCGCAGGAAATGAGTCTAGCCAGTGAGCTCAGTTTTCGGATGTCAATTAGGAAATATTTGGCAGTAGCGGCCAGTGGTGGGAGTGCTGCCTGGCGGTGATGCGGGGCGGGGGCGGGGGAGGGGCAGGGTGGGGGGTAGTAAACTACGGATTTCGGCCGTACTGAGGTAAGTAAACAAAAAAATAAATAAAACGAATTTCGTTGCGCGCGCTGCATCGCCAAACGCGATGCAGCGCGCGCAACGAAATTAGTTTTATTTAGGGGCATATTATCAACGGCCAGCGATAATTATCGCTGGCCGTTCACAGCGTGAGAACAGTTATCGCCGGCTACCGCAGATAATTATCGCCATGCTAGCGCTGTATTAACAACGCATAGCGCAATGGCGATAATTATTCCTGCGATAGCTCGTTTTCCATGGAACATCGCTGGTTTTCCAGCGATGTTCCATGGAAAGCGGCGATAACCTTGCTGAATACGACCCTGTGGTCGTATCAGCAGAATCCATCTCTCATGTAAAGTATGCTTAAGTCAGGAATTTAACAGACGTTAAATTCCTGAGTTAAAGCTGAGGTAGCGCGATTTCTTTTATCGCTGCACCTCCTTGTTAATATCGCGAAGCTGCCTTCGCGATATTAACTTGTGTTGTTTTCACAGCCACGCCTTCTTTGCATCTCATTAGCGATGCAAGGCGAGGCTGTGAAAGCGGGCTCTACATCAAGGAAACACGCGCTAGCGTGTCCTTGATGATATTGCGATATAATTATCGCCGCTTTTCGCCAGAAACGGACGCTAAAGCGGCGATAATTATATCGCCAGCCCTTGATAATATGCCCCTTATTTTTTGTTTACTTACCTCAGTGCGGCCGAAATCCGTAGTTTACTACCCCCCACCCTGCCCCTCCCCCGCCCTGCGTCACCGCCCGGCAGCACTCCCACCACCGGCCGCTACTGAACATGACCATTGAGGAAGGTGCGTTCATTGGTCCAAATTGATAACCAAAGCAGCAAAGGGTCTACCTTGATTGAGTCTTCGATATACTGTAGGCCCAGCTCCTCATGACATATATAATTTGAAGTGCTAGGATGAATAGAAAGAAGGCACTGACAGAATCAAAGTTCTCCAATTTGTAAGGATGATACATCTGTATAACCCCAAATTCCAGCACAATAGTCGTATAAAGAAAACATTCTGAGGGCTGTTTACTAAGGTAACTTACACTTGTGAGTAATTTACATATGTAACTTACTCTTACACTTCTGAGTAACTTTACTACTTTAGGCTATTCACAAAATCCAAGTAAGAAGTTACTCAAAAGTTTAGATTTACAACTCTGGAGCCACATTTTCAAGGTAAACTACTACTGAAAATAGTCCAGCAGTAAGTCATGCAGCACATATGTCCACATATTCCCAACCATTGGTAATGCAACACCCTCCCACAGGAAATGATGGAGGCAGAGACTTACATTTGAATCTCATGAAAACTAATGTTAAATTAAATTTAGGTTTTTAAAATAATTAAAAATATAAATATTTAAATAATAGCCGGGTCTGGTGGCTTAATGGACTAATGCGTCCACTGTGGGGGTCTGTGTTTGACTTCATGGTCACAGGTTCAAATCCCGGCAAGTCAATTCAGCCTTTCATCCTTCTGAGGTTGATAAAATGAGTACCGTTGGGTAACAATAAACATCTGCTATTCAGCGCCAAGATACCCTTCTGGTTGAACGTGCTCTTTACAAATACACATGTTATGATAAATAATTATAATGTAACGTTAACAATATACAAAAATAGGATATACTGAATTATAATATATTTGCAGAACGTTTTTAATGTAAATATCAAGGTAACATGAATTTGTATTAACATATATTGACATTATTTTCATTAGTTTCATGTATCACTTTTAATCATTATTAATGCATAATAAAATATATTTGTTTTTACTTCCAGTGGAAATGAATTTTTAATTTAATCTTCAGAAACATAAAATTAGTTTAATATAATATATTCATATTAACTAAAGATTTAATTCAAATTACGTTATTAGTGTTGTACCATTTTTTCATTATTTCTAAATTTAAAGTAAATATAATAAATATATAAAATTCATTTACATTAATATTTACATAAACGTATTTTTAAAACGCTTTCCAAGTTTAATTAACTTTTCAATGTTCCCTATTCTTTACCATATGGAGAACTCAGCCACCATAGTGGAGCTCTCCCTATTGTAAAGTATAAGGAACTTTCGTAAACTTTACCTTACGGAGATCTCTCCCCGACTGCAGAGTCCTCCGTATTGTAAAGTATAAGGAAGATATTAAATACATTTTGCAGCACTAATAACTTAATTTTAAATCAAAAATGACATTAATTTAAATATATTCAACTAAATTACATTTCTTTTTTGCTAGTTTAAATTAAACAATAAATTCCCACCTAAAGTAGAAATAAAATATTTTTTAACTATGCATTACTAACTATTAAAAGTGTTTGATAATTATTAAAAGTGGTATATAGAATGAATTAAAAGTAACTTAGTTATTGTTTAATTACATTTAATTCTACATTAATTTTTCTTAACATTAAGATATTTTAAAATTAACAATAAATATGCATTATTTTTATCTTTTTTACATAACATTATATTTGTTTATATTTGTAACTAATTTAAATAATGTAAATTAATTTAACATTATTTCTTAAAGGGGTTTTATTTTAAGTCCCTACATCCATTGATTTCGAGGGAGGCAGTACCCAGAAGGGGAATTTGTGAATAGCAAACGGCTTACTCTTTTGTGAGTGGATACACGTCCCTACCCCAGATCCCTCCCTAGCCCTCCCTAACCCTCTTTTAACCCCTCTTTAATCCTCCCCTCCCATTTTGAAGTAAGTATTCCCTTATTTACAGCCACTCCCCCTGTCCCTACCACAGTTACTACTATAACATATATTTGTAAGGAGTCTCAACAATCATGTCGAAGATGGTGCACAGAAAAAGAGCTGAAAGGCGGACACTCAACACACAGTTTTGTGGATAGCATTTTGTAGAACATTTGTAGTGCCTTTCTAATACTACAAAATGCTGTTTGTGAATAGGTGTCTCTGTTGGGATGGGAATGTCGTCATATTGATTTACAGTTGTGTTCCCCTCCCCTGAGTGCCTAACTACGAGTATCTGGTATTCTTGCTAAGTCTCACCTACCAGACAGTGCAAGCTGTTGTGTTTCAAAAGACTTACTGTGGGCCTACCAAGAGTTGGGTTTCAAAAGACTTACTGTGGGCCTACCAAGAACAACAGAAGGCTTGGAGCTGGCCCATTGCTTACCATTAGTTGGCTTTATTGTCACTCTCATTTGCTTGCCACTTATTTAACGGCTTGCCTTTTCCGGTCTTATCCATTTTGTGTCTGTGCCTCTTGGGAGCATAGCCTCTTTACAACCCTTTTGACTGGCTGAAATGTATCCTTTCAGTGCTCACTTTTAGGTAACTACTTTTTAATTTTTGGCTAAGCGCTCTTTGAGAGTACATGTGTTTTACAGCTCTCTCCTTTGTGTGAATTCCCCCCTGCCAAATATCTGCCTTGCAATCTGATTAGTTCTTTCCCTCATATGCTGCTTGCTTCTTCCTGTACATTCCCTCTGCCCTCCGTGTTGCTCGCTTCCTCTTGTGCTGTTTTTCCCCCACCCACTCTCCTCCATTGCACCATACTCTTTTTAAGTATATTTTGTTTTATTTTTGGAGAGCGTGACAGCCGCTGGCAGGCCATTCTGTAATGTACAAAGAACTTTCATGCTAACAATTTTTCATTTTTTTATTTACCGATCCAAGTGGTGTCTACCATCTTGGATTACTAAAGAAAAAAAAAGACGAATGCTGCCCAGTGATTATGCTGGTGTATGCATGTGTGATGACACATGCATGCATATATAATCATGCATGTACTTGCCAGTGAAATGACATGGAGAGCATTTTCTCTGCATCGTCCCACCATTTAAAAAAAAAAAACATTTTGCTGATGCTGCGCAGGATCATCAAAAAGCTTTTTGCTTTTTCCTTATGGTGCACAATATTGGCAAAAAATTTATTTGCAAAGCCATTAAGTCATCAAGGCAAGACTCTATTGGCTTTGCCAAAGCCTTTTTTTGATTTTTGACCTAGAATCACACTAATCTAGTGTGTGTAGATGCCTAGACCTGTTCCTTCATATTAGTAATGTCCTGGACCTGTCCTGCGACTGGAGGTGCTCACCTAACATGCCCTCATTTTGCTGACAGTTGACTGATGTTCATGCCATGGGTTTAGGTATAGAGCGGTGTTGGCAGCATACTGTGTTTTGTGAATCTATATTTGTGGCCCAATATTTTTAGTTGTGCACCTGGAGTGGACCCCTACTGGTCAACTCATGCAATGTTAGGCTTCTATGCACTAACCAAGATTCTAGTGCTAACATTTCAAGTGTCTATGAATATGGTCTATGGGGTATGTGCATAAAGGGCCAGACTTACTAATAAATGATGCACTGCAGCACAGCAAGCAAAGTTTCTGTGATGTGCTGTATTGCATCACCTGGAGAGAGCAGAACTGGGTCATATCCTCAAAGAAATGGTATAGTTCTGCTCTATCCATGTGCTGACTAACTTTGTACTGCCTAGAGCCAAAGCAGGCACCCTTTCAGTATAGTGCAATGGAGTTTGCGTTGTGGTCAGAAATGTTTTTGTGCAGAAATGGCTGCCTTCCTGCACAAAAACTATCCTTTGGGGCACTTTCAAAGAGAATAATTTTTCCTAGTAATGCCAGCCTCAAGGAGGAGCAGGATTTTGGCACACATCCATGTCTATAAGTCTTTGTAGATAGGGTTTACATCAAAACCTATGAGTGGATGCACAGAAAAGCTTATGACCCACCCATGGTACACCTCCCTGATACAAAATAAAGCAATGCAGTTCATTGCTCTGCCTTGTGTTACTTTTTTTTACAAAGCGACACAAATAGCCATTTGTGTTGCTTTATAAATATCAGAAAGGATTTTACGTTGGGTCTGTATTAAAAAAGTATTGCAAACCTGACTCAAAACCTTTGTAAATCTGAGCCAAGATGTATTAGCAAGCCAGAGTAATGATTGCCTGTAGGTTCAATTCTGGAAGCCCCTCTAGTGTTCCTGTGCACAAGATGAAGATGGATGTGAGGTTGTTTCCCTAGACAGTGGAAGTGAATTGCTGACATTCCTGAAGCTGGAAGTAGGATACCTAAGTACTGAAGTGAGGACAGAGAAGGCTCCTTTAGGAATTCAATTAGGCCTTTTTCTGATAGGAATTGCTGGTTAGTCTTTCTGTAGCATTACCATATGGTAAATGGTGGGGGATAAAGGGTGGGACTGCTGTCTCTTTTAAGGTGAAATGGTCCCTTTTAGGTGACACCAGCCTTTTGTCTCTTCCCTGAACACTGTTCAGTGTGGCAATTGATAGTCAGGTGTAGAAAGCTCAAACTTAATTGTGCCTTATTGTGGATGCTCCAGGGTGGACACTAGCCTGCTATGAGGAGCATCATTCTACAAAAAGGCTCTGTCTGAAGAGCAGTGTGGAAAGGGGACATGATAGAATAACCACCCAAAGCTGGTTCTTAAACTGCAGACAGTGGATCCATATCTTCTGTCTGCTTTGACTGTATAAAAGTTGGGCTAATGACCCACTTGTTATTCAAGTGCCAAGTTCTTTTTTACCAAGACAGGGAGTGCTCCGCAGAACACTCTGAGGACTACTGTGCAACCAGAGCTTGCGTCTGCCTGTCGGCCAGCTCTCCAGAGGTGAGAGGACATCACCTGGGGTCTTGCCTTTCTGAAAAGCTGTACCCCTGGCATGAAACATCTACAAGCTAACTTGCCTGCTAAAAGCGGGGAGGAACCAGACTATCCTGCAGGTGATGTGCCTGAACAGGGATTGCCAGTAGCAGCCATATCCTGGTGCTGTGGGTCTATCAAGCTGAAGACAACTGCGGTAACAGAAAGGGATCCCAACACATGACCAGTGATTAAGTAGGCATTTAAGGGAGCATCCACATACATCTGCTGAGTTTCACCAACTGACACGCAGCTTAACAAAGCCCCTAATCGAACACATGGAACACTGAAACCAGTGTTCCATAACTGCAGTACAGTACCTGGGTCTCTAACTTAGTACAATACCAAGTGTACATTACTACACACCTCCCCTCTTTATAATGAAACAAAATAAAAAAACTGTTAATAAAATGAATATGAATAATTTACAAGGTTACATAGAACAAAGCTAGTACTATACAAAATCATTGAATTTTTTTGGTAATCTAACATTCCTGAAACTACTTGCGTAACATCCATTGCAATCACTGGACAAAGACTTCTTATTGTTGTTCACTGATGACAATGGAATACAAGTGTCTTCATCACTGTTCACTTCTTGTCGGTTTACATCTTTACTTACAAAATCAGGCTCAGATACATTTCTTAAATCAATACATACATTCTTATTTATGTGTGCTAATTTGGAACAACTCCACCACAATCCATTAAGCAACCAAGCTGAAGTTTTCCAACTTTGATACCTTTCTATGCTTTTGAAAATTTAGAACCCCTTTTGCAACATGCCAAAGCAATATGATCTTGACCCGCTCTCCAATCTGTACATCAATGGATGTCTGTTTTACAACCATATGTGAATTTCTATTTTCATTTGACACATTCATTTTGACTTTTTGATATACTTTTTTCATATCACAAACTGTCTTACTTTGCAATCAACTAGGATTTAGACCTTGTCTTGGTTTTTGACCTTTAAGTAATACGAAAGGTGAACATTTTGTAGTACAGTGAGGAGTACACAAATATGACCAAAC
>CAWUFW010032696.1:0-13468 GCA_963921515.1 Calotriton arnoldi | reverse complement strand
ACTTCGTTCAGTTACGTATTACTTTGTTTCAAGGCTTGGTTTTGCTATACAATGTATTGTAGAAATTCTTAAAAATGTCAGCTATTTTTCGGGGGGTCAAATAAGCTATTCCCCTTTTGATCCAGTTCCTAATCGTATTTTCTGTAGTTTGAACTTTCGTGACTAAGCTCTTCCCGCCTTGTTGGATTCGCAAAGCCTAATGCTTTTTGTTTGTAATCAGCACCCCTGCCCACTATTACTCACTATTTTAATATACTCGTATTTCTTTTTCACTATTTCATTCTGACTGAGGGGTATCTCTAGATATAATATGTTTCCCTTCCAGAATAGAAATTTCCTTTTCTAATTCTTGAAGTTTGCCTGTTGGTGTCCCTGTTCATGGCAGACCTAATTTTAATGATCTCACCTCTGGAAATTGCTTTTTAGTACTTCCCATCTTGTGAGATTCGATGTGTCTCTCCAATTTTATTTACGTAAGGTAGTTCTGAATCGCACTCTCAATACTTTGTCTGTTTAGAATTCTGCCTCTAATACTTAATTATTGAATCTCCAAAGTTGTTTTTAAAAGGTTTCGGGTCAGTTATGGACAAGCCTAATACATGAGTGATCTGAGATTCCAAGGATATCATTGCCTGCTTTTTGCTGAAAAAGTTTTTGTCGATTTTTGAAACATACAAATATTCCTCTAAAATCAGCCGAACTACGAATTCCGATTTACTCACCTGTTATCAGGAGAGACCTCAGTGCTGCATCTTTGAGCCCAGTACTAATCCTGAAAAGTAATTTTAACCGTACTTACCAGTAACTTGAATTTCCTTCCATAGGATATCATTGCCTGCTTTTTGCTGAAAAAGCTTGTGTCGATTTTTGAAACATACAAATATTCCTCTAAAATCAGCAGAACTACGAATTCTGATTTACTCACCTGTTATCAGGAGAGACCTCAGTGCTGCATCTTTGAGCCCAGTACTGATCCTGAAAAGTAATTCTAACCGTACTTACCAGTAACTTGAATTTCCTTCCATAGGCTAACATTGACTGGTTTCACTTGGAAATTCTTCTAAGTGTGGAGTTTTGGAACTTTATAATATTCCTCTAAAATCAGCTGAACTACGAATTCCAATTTACTCACCTGTTATCAGGAGAGACCTCAGTGCTGCATCTTTGAGCCCAGTACAGATCCTGAAAAGTAATTCTAACCGTACTTACCAGTAACTTGAATTTCCTTCCATAGGCTAACATTGACTGGTTTCACTTGTAAATTCTTCTAAGTGTGGAGTTTTGGAACTTTATAATATTCTTCTAAAATCAGCCGAACTACGAATTCCGATTTACTCACCTGTTATCAGGAGAGAATCCAGTGCTGCATCTTTTAGCCCAGCACTGACCCTGAAAAGTAATTCTAACCGTACTTACCAGTAACTTGTATTTCCTTCCTTAGGAATCCATTGTCTGGTTTTCAGCAGAAAAGTTTCAAAGTGTCGATTTTCACAAACTACAAATATTCCTTAAAAATTGCCTGTATGACTTAAACGCATTCTTTCAACTGTTTACAGGAGATGCACCAGTGCTGGATCCAGGATTCACCACTGAGTAAGAAAAAGTAACGATAACACTACTTACCTGCTAAGTGAATTTCCTCCCTTAGGATAACATTGGTGATTCTATGTGAAAAAGTTTCTGTCAACTTTTAAAATACAATAATATTCCTTAAAAATCACTACTGTAACCAAAACGCTTTTACTCAACTGTCTACAGGAGATGTCGCAGGACTGAAACTAGGATCCAGTCCTGTGGTTAGAAAAGTAATCCATAAAGTAACTAATTGCATTTAACTAGAAATTCACATTGAGCTCAATGTTGCATTGTGTTTGAAATTGTGTTGCCCATTGCAACAACTGTAACTACTGTACTTAAAAGTCTATTGCATATTTGCAAAGTATTTAAACTAAAGTAATTCATTCTGAGAAAGTATATTTTGTAATGTAATGTATAATGTAATTACAATGTAATTTTAAAAATAAAATATCTAAAAATAGTTTTAAAAAATGTCGTAAATCAGTATCATAAAAATAAATATAACAATTAATACATTTAAAAATTGTCATTTACAAAACCTTTGAAATTCACTGAAAAAAACCATAGGTTTCAGACATGTTATAGTTAGGAATTAGCATTTAAAAACCTTTGAAATTCACTGAAAAAACCATAGGTTTCAGGCACGTTATAGTTAGAAATTAGCATTTAAAAAACCTTACAAAGTCACTGAAAAAAACATAGGTTTTAGGGACAGTTATAGTTAGTTGGACATTGCACTCGTACAAAACCCATGAAATTCCCCCGTTATAGTTAGTTCAGCTAACTATAACTCGCGCCCCCGCAATGCACTGGTGATGACATCACATATTACATCACTCATGACATGGTCAGTGACATTACTGATGACATCACTGATGACATCTCAAATGACATCACTGATGACATCACTGATGACATCATCCACGTGATAATTTCATGCACCTCCTCACACCCTAATATAACCTTTGATACACCCACTCTAATTTACAGACTGCCATTCGCAAAACCATAGACACTCCAACACCAATAACTACATACCCACTCACTGATTCTTAGGTCTACACACACATCAACTCACTCACCCGTACAGCCACTCATACTTACGGTCACTCAGTACAGGACTATCATATGCACTCATACTCCTATATAGACACTCAAACACCGCCACTCATCCATAGAGGTACTCACACACCTAGTCAGTCATGCAAATAATTAAACACACTGCCATTTACTCACCTATACAGTTATACACACACCATCTCACTTACTCATACAAATACTAGCACATTCTTACGCTCTTATACAATCACTGATACAAGCACACACTCATCCATACAGTCACTCTCACAATCACATACTCTCGCTTATAGCTATTTATATACTCCAACACACATATATACTGCCTTTCACATATGTAGTTACTCACACATGTACCACTGGGACATACATTCACTTACTAACACACTCTTACACACACTTACCCACCCATACAGTCTATCACAGATGCACTCTTGAAACCATCCACCCAGTGAATCACCCACTCACACATCTATGCACAGAGTCGCACACACCCCACCCACACAAACACTCAGGCAACCATACAGATACTCAGACAACCAATCAATAACTCATATAGACACTCATGTAGCTATTCACAAACCCATGCAGCCACTTACACAGCAACAGACAGACGGATGGATACAGACATTCACACAGTTTAGTCAGTAACCCATGCATTCAGTAAGATACGTTTAATCACTCACTTGTAGAGTCAGTCACGCACCTACTCAATCATCCATTGAGACACTTATACACCCAGTCATTCTTCAATACGCCTTTGCCTATATATATTAAAAATATTTAAACTTTACAGAAACACACAGTCACTGGATGATGTCATCAGTGATGTCATTTGAGATGTCATCAGTGATGTCATCAGTGATGTCACTGACCATGTCATGAGTGATGTAATATGTGACGTCATCAGCAGTGCATTGCGGGGCGCGAGTTATAGTTAGCTGAACTAACTATAACTGGGGAATTTCACGGGTTTTGTACGAGTGCAATGTCCAACTAACTATAACTGTCCCTAAAACCTATGGTTTTTTCAGTGAATATATATATATATATATATATATATATATATATATTATCTACTGGCGGTCGCCAGTAGATAGTTATAGTTAGGACCTATTTTCCATAGGAAATCCGCGACATTCTATTTGAAATAACTCTTGCGTCGGTTGACGAATCTTCGCGAAATTTTCAAACTTTATGGCCCGCTCCAGTCCGCTCCTACCCTGAAAGTCTCAGGGTGATTCGTCAAGCGGGGGCCGAGAAAAAGGGGGTCCCAAAGCGTGTTTTCCCCATTCATTTTCCCATAGGAAACTTTAGACACGGCTACAGCCCGAACTGCTGAACGGAATTACACCAAATTTGGCAAAGAGGTAGTTCTTGGTTCAGAAAGAACCCTTTTGTTAAATGGTGTAAATCCGTTCAGTAGTTGCGGAGAAATTAAAAAAATAAGAGTCAAAAAATCAATTTCCCATAGGAAAGTTTATGCAAGGCTACAGCCCGAACTGCTGAACGGAATTACACCAAATTTGGCAAAGAGGTATTTCTTGGTTCGAAAAGAACCCTTTTTGTTAAATGGTGTAAATCCGTTCAGTAGTTGCTGAGAAAATCAAAAGTAAAAACACATATATATCTGGGCGGAGCCTAACCACACATGTCATCGTGAGATCTGATTGGCTGTCAGCACTTCATCCTGGAATTGCTGGCAGCCATCTTGGGACCAATATAAATGATAGTACCCCATTGAAATGCATTGTAGTGAATCGAAGATTTTGAGGGTTACCAAAAGGAGAACTATAAAGGGTGATAACAGACTTTAGTTACATTAGAATTCATTTGTTGATGGTACCATACTAATTTCAGGAATTGTGGTGTGTTCTAAGGTGATTTTACCCTGTGAAAAACCTTCTGCTGGGATATCATGAATCATGTTTGAGAGAAAACTATTTTCACATGCTTGTCCCATACAGTTTTGGAAGGTGCCCCAGAAGCTAAAATGAGAGCATATTTTCTGTAAATTCACATTATCTTTCTCAGTCATGTGAGAATGAAGTCTGACATTCTCAGTAAAACATGTACATCCAACAAGGGCAGAGACTGTCAGTTGATTCCTTTGTGTTCTACTGCAGCTTCCCAGAGTGTTCTAAAGAACAACTAGAGTGCTAACAGCCTTACTTATGACAAAAGTATGGCACACCTGAAGCCATCTTGATTGGAATAAACTGGTAACACTTAAAACATTTAATTTAAAAAGGAACAAAATGATGGGGTTCATCTTGTCATAGAAATTATGGTTAGTGCTCTGGAAAGAAAAATTAGGACATGTTTCAAGTGTGATCTCAAATATCTTCCTGTTATATTTCAACAGGAGCAGCCTGTCAGTTGATGCCTTTGTGTTCTACTGCAGCTTCCCAGAGTGTTCTAAAGAACAACTAGAGCGCTAACAGTCTTACTTATGACAAAAGTATGGCACACCTGAAGCCATCTTGATTGGAATAAACTGGTAACACTTAAAACATTTAATTTAAAAAGGAACAAAATGATGGGGTTCATTTTGTCATAGAAATTATGGTTAGTGCTGTAGAAAGAAAAATTAGGACATGTTTTAAGTGAGATCTCAAATATCTTCCTGTTATATTTCAACAGGAGCAGCCTGTCAGTTGATGCCTTTGTGTTCTACTGCAGCTTCCCAGAGTGTTCTAAAGAACAACTAGAGTGCTAACAGCCTTACTTATGACAAAAGTATGGCACACCTGAAGCCATCTTGATTGGAATAAACTGGTAACACTTAAAACATTTAATTTAAAAAGGAACAAAATGAGGGGGTTCATTTTGCCATAGAAATTATGGTTAGTGCTGCAAAAAGAAAATTTAGTGCATGTTTTAAGTGAGATCTCAAATCCTCTTCTATTTCATTAGAAAATTCTGACATGCAGACTGAAACAATCACTTTCAATACCAGCAGTAGACTTCCAGTTAACTCCTTGGTGAGCAGTAGCTTTACTACAGTGATCTAATGAACAACTAGAGTAATAACATTCTGAATTTATGGCAAATGTGTGACACATCTGAATGCCTTCTTGATGGAATCAAAGTAAAAAACTGAAAGCATTTCCTACTGAGGAGACTGCAGTAAATGAGGAAATTAGGAAACTTCATAACAAAGAAGTCTTCCAAGATGGCCACCAGTGAAAAAGAGCCCAAATGTAGCACAAATATTACCCAGATGTAGCCCACATATAGCCCAATGACAAAAGTGTGCAAAACACTTTTTATTTTTAGTTTTTGCAGTTTTATGTAGTGCAGACTGGTCAGGTATTGGAGCGTTGCATCTTAAAACATGACCCCCTACACTGCAAAAACACCACTGCACTACCCTAAACCCTAAAACACTACCCCAGCATGACCCCCTACACTACACAAGCACCACTGCACTATCCTAAACCCTAAAACACTACCCCCAGCATGACCCCCTACACTACACAAACACCACTGCACTACCCTAAACCCTAAAACACTACCCCAACACCACTGCACTAACCTAAATCCTAAAACACTACCCCCAGCACGACCCCCTACACTACCCAAACACCACTGCACTACCCTAAAACATGACCCCCTACACTACACAAACACCACTGCACTACCCTAAACCCTAAAACACTACCCCCAGCACGACCCACTACACTACACAAGCACCACTGCACTACCCTAAACCCTAAAACACTGCCCCCAGCACGACCCCCTACACTCACACAAACACCACTGCACTACCTTAAACCCTAAAACACTACCCCCAGCATGACCCCTACACTGCCCGAACACCACTGCACTGCCCTAAACCCTGAAACACATACCCTAGCACGACCCCCTACACTGCCCGAACACCACTGCACTGCCCTAAACCCTGAAACACCACCCCTTCACGACCCCCTACACTGCCCGAACACCACTGCACTGCCCTAAACCCTGAAACACCACCCCCAGCATGACCCCTACACTGCCCGAACACCACTGCACTGCCCTAAACCCTGAAACATCACCCCCAGCAAGACCCCCTACACTGCCCGAACACCATTGCCCTAAACCCTGAAACACCACCCCCAGCACGACCCCCTACACTGCCCGAACACCACTGCACTGCCCTAAACCCTGAAACACCACCCCCAGCACGACCCCCTACACTGCCCGAACACCACTGCACTGCCCTAAACCCTGAAACACCACCCCCTGCACGACCCCCTACACTGCCCGAACACTACTGCACTGCCCTAAACCCTGAAACACCATCCCCAGCACGACCCCCTACACTGCCCGAACACCACTGCACTGCCCTAAACCCTGAAACACTACCCCCAGCAAGACCCCCTACACTGCCCGAACACCACTGCACTGCCCTAAACCCTGAAACACCACCCCCAGCAAGACCCCCTACACTGCCCGAACACCACTGCCCTAAACCCTGAAACACCACCCCCAGCAAGACCCCCTACACTGCCCGAACACCACTGCACTGCCCTAAACCCTGAAACACCAGCCCCAGCACGACCCCTACACTGCCCGAACACCACTGCACTGCCCTAAACCCTGAAACACCACCCCTGCACGACCCCCTACACTGCCCGAACACCACTGCACTGCCCTAAACCCTGAAACACCACCCCCAGCACGACCCCCTACACTGCCCAGAACACCACTGCACTGCCCTAAACCCTGAAACACCACCCCCTGCACGATCCCCTACACTGCCCGAACACTACTGCACTGCCCTAAACCCTGAAACACCACCCCCAGCACGACCCCCTACACTGCCCGAACACCACTGCACTGCCCTAAACCCCGAAACACTACCCCCAGCAAGACCCCCTACACTGCCCGAACACCACTGCCCTAAACCCTGAAACACCACCCCCAGCAAGACCCCTACACTGCCCGTACACCACTGCACTGCCCTAAACCCTGAAACACCACCCCCAGCATGACCCCCTACACTGCCCGAACACCACTGCACTGCCCTAAACCCTGAAACACCACCCCCAGCATGACCCCCTACACTGCCCGAACACCACTGCACTGCCCTAAACCATGAAACACCAGCCCCAGCACGACCCCCTACACTGCCCGAACACCACTGCACTGCCCTAAACCCTGAAACACCACCCCCAGCACGACCCCTACACTGCCCGAACACCACTGCACTGCCCTAAACCCTGAAACACCAGCCCCAGCACAACCCCGTACACTGCCCGAACACCACTGCACTGCCCTAAACCCTGAAACACCAGCCCCAGCACGACCGCCTACACTGCCCGAAAACCACTGCACTGCCCTAAACCCTGAAACACCAGCCCCAGCAAGACCCCCTACACTGCCCGAACACCACTGCACTGCCCTAAACCCTGAAACACCACCCCCAGCAAGACCCCCTACACTGCCCGAACACCACTGCACTAAAGCCTGAAACACCACTCCCAGCAAGACCCCCTACACTGCCCGAACACCACTGCACTGCCCTAAACCCTGAAACACCACCCCCTGCACGACCCCCTACACTGCCCAAACACCACTGCACTGCCCTAAACCCTGAAACACCACCCCCTGCACGACCCCCTACACTGCCCGAACACCACTGCACTGCCCTAAACCCTGAAACACCACCCCTCAGCACGACACCCTACACTGCTCGAACACCACTGCACTGCCCTAAACCCTGAAACACCACCCCCAGCACGACCCCCTACACTGCCCGAACACCACTGCACTGCCCTAAACCCTGAAACACCACCCCCTGCACGACCTCCTACACTGCCGGAACACCACTGCACTGCCCTAAACCCTGAAACACCACCCCCAGCACGACCCCCTACACTGCCCGAACACCACTGCACTGCCCTAAACCCTGAAACATCAACCCCAGCAAGACCCCCTACACTGCCTGAACACCACTGCCCTAAACCCTGAAACACCACCCCCTACACTGCACGAACACCACTGCACTGCCCTAAACCCTGAAACACCACCTCCAGCAAAACCCCCTACACTGCCTGAACACCATTGCTCTGCCCTAAATCCTGAAACACTAGCCCCAGCATGACCCCCTACACTGCCCAAACACCACTGCACTGCCCTAAACCCTGAAACACCACCCCAGCACGACCCCCTACACTGCCCGAACACCACTGCACTGCCCTAAACCCTGAAACACTGAGCCCCAGCAAGACCCCTACACTGCCCGAACACCACTGCACTGCCCTAGACTCTGAAACACCAGCCCCAGCAAGACCCCCTACACTGCCCGAACACCACTGCACTGCCCTAAACCCTGAAACACCAGCCCCAGCATGACCCCCTACACTGCCCGAACACCACTGCACTGCCCTAAACCCTGAAACACTACCCCAGCACGACCCCCTACACTGCCCGAACACCACTGCACTGCCCTAAACCCTGAAACACCAGCCCCAGCAAGACCCCCTACACTGCCCGAACACCACTGCACTGCCCTAGACTCTGAAACACCAGCCCCAGCAAGACCCCCTACACTGCCCGAACACCACTGCACTGCCCTAAACCCTGAAACACCACCCCCTGTACGACCCCCTACACTGCCCGAACACTACTGCACTGCCCTAAACCCTGAAACACCATCCCCAGCACGACCCCCTACACTGCCCGAACACCACTGCACTGCCCTAAACCCTGAAACACCAGCCACAGCACGACCCCTACACTGCCCGAACACCACTGCACTGCCCTAAACCCTGAAACACCACCCCCAGCAAGACCCCTACACTGCCCGAACACCACTGTACTGCCCTAAACCCTGAAACACCAGCCCCAGCACGACCCCCTACACTGCCCGAACACCACTGCACTGCCCTAAACCCTGAAACACCACCCCTGCATGACCCCCTACACTGCCCGAACACCACTGCACTGCCCTAAACCCTGAAACACCACCCCCTGCAGCACCCCCTACACTGCCCGAACACCACTGCACTGCCCTAAACCCTGAAACACCACCCCCTGCACGCCCCCTACACTGCCCGAACACCACTGCACTGCCCTAAACCCTGAAACACCACCCCCAGCACGACCCCTTTACTGCTCGAACACCACTGCACTGCCCCAAACCCTGAAACACCACCCCCAGCACGACCCCCTACACTGCCCGAACACCACTGCCCTAAACCCTGAAACACCACCCCCTGCACGACCCCCTACACTGCCCGAACACCACTGCACTGCCCTAAACCCTGAAACACCACCCCCTACACTGCCCGAACACCACAGCACTGCCCTAAACCCTGAAACACCACCCCCAGCACGACCCCCTACACTGCCCAAACACCACTGCACTGCCCTAAACCCTAAAACACCACCCCCAGCATTACCCCTACACTGCCCAAACACCACTGCACTGCCCTAAACCCTAGAACACTACCCCCAGCATGACCCCCTACACTACCCGAACACCACTGCACTACCCTAAACCCTAAAATACTACCCCCACCACAACCCCTACACTACCCGAACACGACTGCACTGCCCTAAACCCTCAAACACTCCCCCAGCACGACCCCCTACACTACCCGAACACCACTGCACTGCCCTAAACCCTAAAACACTCCCCCAGCACGACCCCCTACACTACCCAAACACCACTGCACTGCCCTAAACCCTAAAACACTACCCCCGCATGACCCCTACACTACCCAAACACCAATGCACTACCCTAATCCCTAAAACACTACCCCCCGCATGACCCCCTACACTACCCTAAACCCTAAAACATTACCCCTGCATGACTCCCTACCCTACCCAAAGACCACTGCACTACCCTAAACCCTAAAACACGACCTCCTACACTACACAAACACACCTGCACTACCCTAAACCCTAAAACACTACCCCCTACACTACACAAACACCACTGCACTACCCTAAACCCTAAAACACTACCCCCAGCAGTACCCCTACACTACCCAAACACCACTGCACTAACCTAAACCCTAAAACACTACCCCCAGCAGTACCCCCTACACTACCCAAACACCACTGCACTAACCTAAATCACTACCCCCAGCACGACCCCTACACTACCCAAACACCACTGCACTACCCTAAACCCTAAAACACTACCCCCAGCACGACCCCTACACTACCCAAACACCACTGCACTACCCTAAACCCTAAAACACTCCCCCAGCACGACTCCCTACACTACCCAAACACCACTGCACTACCCTAAACCCTAAATCTACCCCCAGCATGACCCCCTACACTACACAAACACCACTGCACTACCCTAAACCCTAAAACACTACCCCCAGCACGACCCTCTTCACTACCTAAACACAACTGCACAATTTGTTACAGGCGTTGCAACGCAGGCCTGTGGTGCTTACTGGAAGTACCTAGTGGGCTAGTTGGGCCCCAGGGACCCTCAGGATTCAAGGTGACCTAATCCCCCATCACGGGGCGCGTTTGCACAGTGGTGAAGGGAGGGGGCGGGGCCTCAGGTGACATGTGCGCAAACACGCCCTGTGGTGCGTTTTAAGTTGGGGAATTAATTCCCTTTGAATCCTGTGGGATCCTGGGGGCCAACTAGCCCACCAGGTACCTTCAGTAAGCACAACAGAGTTTCGTTGCAGAGAGGTGAAAAAAGGTGCGTGGCCTCGGAACGCCTCTCTGCAACTCAGCTCTGTGGTCCTAACTGTAGGTACCTGGGGGCTAGTTGAGCCCCAGGGACCCTCAGAATTCAAGGGGACTTAATCCGCAACTTAAAACGCGCCACGGGGTGCGTTTGCACACATGTCACCTCAGGCCCCCTCCCTTCACCACTGTGCAAACGCGCCCTGTAGCGCGTTTTAAGAGGTAGTTTTAATCCCCTGCCCTATTATGTACTAGGGACTTGCAGAGGAGGTCATGCTAATCACAGGGGTACCCCAACGCATAGTGTTCCCTAGTGTATGTAGGTGTTTTCACTGTATTCTAAGTGTCTTTTAGCATAGCACTGGCTCTGGTTAGTCAGAGTCAGTTACCACCAGTACCCGTCTGAAAAAGTTGTGGGCACCGGATGATTTTGCAACAAGGCCTCTTTCTGCTCCTCTGTTAGTTCTTTCTGCACATCTTTTGCTTCTTTCTGTGCGTTTTATCTTCTTTCTTCACATGTCCTACCTCTGTAGGCATAGTTAGAAACTAGCATTTAAAAAAACCTTTGAAATTCACTTAAAAAATCATAGGTTTCAGGCACGTTATAGTTAGAAATTAGCATTTAAAAACCTTTGAAATTCACTGAAAAAACCATAGGTTTCAGACACGTTATAGTTAGAAATTAGCATTTAAAAAACCTTTGAAATTCACTGAAAAAACCATAGGTTTTAGGGACAGTTATAGTTAGTTGGACATTTCACTCGTACAAAACCATAGAAATTCCCCCGTTATAGTTAGTTCAGCTAACTATAACTCGCGCCCCCGCAATGCACTGCTGATGACGTCACATATTACATCACTCATGACATGGACAGTGACATCACTGATGACATCACTGATGACATCTCAAATGACATCACTGATGACATCATCCATGTGATAATTTCATGCATCTTCTCACACCCTAATATAACTTTTGATACACCCACTCTAAATTACAGACTGCCATTCTCAAAACCATAGACACTCCAACACCAAAAACTACATACCCACTCACTGATTCTTAGGTCTACACACACATCCACTCACTCACCCGTACAGTCACTCATACTTAGTCACTCAGTACATGACTATCATATGCACTCATACACCTATATAAACACTCACACACCGCCACTCATCCATAGAGGTACTCACACACCTAGTCAGTCATGCAAAAAACTTAATCACACACCCATTTACTCACCTATACAGTTATACACACACCAGCTCACTTACTCATACAAATACTAGCACATTCTTACACTCTTATACAATCACTGATACAAGTACACACTCATCCATACAGCCACTCTCACAATCACACACTCTCACTTATAGCCATTTATATACTCCAACACACATATATACTGCCTTTCACATATGTAGTTACTCACACATGTACCACTGAGATATACATTCAATCACTAACACACCCATACACACACTCACCCACCCATACAGTCCATCACAGATGCACTCTTGAAACCATGCACCCAGTGAATCACCAACTCACACATCTATGCACAGAGTCACACACACCCCACCCACACAAACACTCAGGCACCCATACAGATACTCAGACAATCAATCAATAACCCATGTAGACACTCATGTAGCTATTCAGAAAGCCATGCAGCCACTTACAAACCAACAGACAGACGGATACAGACATTCACACAGTTTAGTCACTAACCCATGCATTCAGTAAGATACATTTAATCACTCACTTGTAGAGTCAGTCACTCACGTACTAAATCATCCATTCAGACACTTATACACCCACTCATTCTTCAGTACGCCTTTCCCTATATATATTAAACATATTTAAACTTTACAGAAACACACAGTCACTGGATGATGTCATCAGTGATGTCATTTGAGATGTCATCAGTGATGTCATCAGTGATGTCACTGACCATGTCATGAGTGATGTAATATGTGACGTCATCAGCAGTGCATTGCGGGGCGCGAGTTATAGTTAGCTGAACTAACTATAACGGGGAATTTCTATGGTTTTGTATGAGTGAAATGTCCAACTAACTATAACTGTCCCTAAAACCTATGGTTTTTTCAGTGAATATATATATATATATATATTTTATTATGTATTTGTTTAACT
>CAWUFW010032695.1:0-13468 GCA_963921515.1 Calotriton arnoldi | reverse complement strand
CTTTGCACTGCCTGTGTGACACATGTGCCCCTGTGATTGAGACAGTGTATAGAGGCAACTGTGTCATGCACGGATATGTTGTATGTGTAGTAATGGCCTTTTTTTCACTTTTGTCATCTGACAGGTTAATGCCCATCGGAGGCAGAGATCTGGAAGGACATCGTCCTGGGCTGTCCTGGTCCGTGGGCTCTACAAGCGCCGGATCCGCAACTGCCAGAAGAGGTGGCAGGACCTTCGGGCTGGACCCCGGAGGATTGCACGGGTCCAGCTGAGCTGTCGCTCCTCGCAGGAGGCGAACACGGACCCCGACCCCCACATGCTCCAGATCCCGGCGGTGGTGTTTCCAGACCTGGATGGGCAGCTGAAGGCCAGACAGCAGCAAGGGAGGGGGTGAGTCAAAGACTGCACTGTGAACTCTGTATTACATGCTTTGTGCCCTCCTCTGGCCTGGTTCAACTGCCACAGTGCAGCAGTCATGTTGTCCAGGAGCCATGTCCCTCTATTGTGCACTGCCCACTCCTCATCTGATACCCAGGTGTGGCCCTTACATTCAGGGAATTGTGTCACTTGGGACTGTGTCCTTGCAGTTTGCTTCACTAAAGGTGGGGACAGCATCTGTTTCCTAACTCTGTTGTGGGCATCATGGGTGGTCCATTGTTCACACAACGCCTGTGTTCGGACATGTAATCTGCGTGTTGCTTTGATATGCGGTCCACTTGCTGAGCTGAGCCACCACATGTGCCTGGGGTATGTGGCACACACCCATGCAGCGGGTGGGAACAATGTTTGGGCCCCAGGAGTGTGCAGATTACGTGTGTCACACATACATAGCCAGCTATCCACTGTCCAGGGCTCATCCCTCATTCATGTGGGGCAGGACAGTCATGCCTACTCCAGGCCATGCAATGCACTCTGTACTCCCACTCCCGTGTATCAGCTGACACATTGTGCGCAGTGATTTGACCTCAGGTGTCTGCCTCTGTGTCAGTGTGCTGTGGATTTGTTGCCAGGACTGCTGGGGTGTTTCTCGGTAGGGGCTCAGCATGCCACTGGAGATGTGACCATAGGAGACGATACTTGTGTGTCACATAGGTGTTTGATCAGCTGCCCGTGCAGACTGGGGCATGCGAATGTGAAGTTCAGGCAGCTGTTCCCCATTCACAGCAGATTGTGAGGGGCTCAGGTTCAGAGGGTAGTGTCACAGGTCTCCCATATGTCCAATCGGTGATGACCTGGACAGATGAGGGTTAAGATGATGTGTTGTGTGGGGGATGTACATGTGCACTTGTGCAGCTCCAGGACTTGCATTCCCCATGACCTACTATTGTGACACAGTGCAGAGTGTTGTTGTCTGGTTGCCAAGTCATACATCACTGAGACAGTGATGTATGACTTAGCAGTCATGCCTCCGCCATGGCATGTGTCTACTTATTGGTGATCCTGCAGGGGAGTGACATGTGCTACATGCACACCATTGTGCGCATGGCTATCAGGACATGGGTGCATCATGGTGTCTGTCGCTGGTATGCATCACATGCATTTCCTATTTGACTCTGGGCATCCCTTTCATCCGGAAACCTGTACTGACTCAGTGGCAAGAGCTGTGATGTGTGCATGTCCACATGCTACACCGTGTCCTTCTGCACTGTCCAACTACTGTGTAGTTGGTGCATGTGTCCACACTGGGGTGTTGCTATCCAACAGACACCAGACAGATGGGTGCAAGGCCATGTGGGATGTGAGTGCCATGGTTGGCATCAGACTGACAATTGGCTTCTCCTGTTCAGTTAGGGCACTTTTAGCAGTGTACAACTAATGATGCCAGGGCTTGCTCTGTAATGTGCTGTGCTCACAGTGGTGTGTGCGTTGGTGCAGGTGACTGATGTCTGTCTGTTTCCCCATTGTTTGCAGATACATCCACGGCCACGGAAGGGGACAGCTCCACGGACCAGGAGGAGCCGGAGAGCCAGACTGGGTCAGCAGCCGAGAGTGGTCGGAGGGACCCAGTGGCACGGAGGGCGAGGGGAGCCACACCGAGGAGTCCTCAGCACCATCCACCTCAGCTGAGGACCAGAGCAACTCGGAGGATGACTCCCTTATGGAGGCGGGTGTCAGCAGCCACCACACCCCAGCTAGTGTTGCTGTCCCCGCCACCACCAGCACCACCACCGCCTCCCATCGGCTCCCATTCCCCAGGTCCGTGGAGGCTCCCATGTTCGGGAGCGTGTCTCCTTTGGGCCAGGCACCGCACCCCTGCCCCTGTGTCCCCTGCTGCCCTGAGTGAGGAGTCTGTGTACCTCCTTCGCCAGCTCCATGTAGGGCAGACAGCCATGCTGAGTGTCCTCCATGCGCACACCGCTCTGTTGACTCAGCTGGTGTCGTTCATGGAGGGCATCTCATCGGGCATGTCTGACCTACAGAGGGGCAATAGGTCCATGGACTCCTCCCTGACGGCAGCAGTGTCCCTCCTCAGACAGTCCCTCACCCCTCCTGCCTCTGCTCCATCCACACTCCCCAGCACCTTACCCGTCCCAGGCACACACACACCGGCACAGGCACACACCAGCACACACACATCCAGCACACAGACACACACGCCACACAACAAAACGCACACGCACGCACAGTCAGGGGACTGAAACCAGACTCACAGGGGATGGGGCCCTGGAACACACACACGCATCCACGAGCACTGCGCAGTCCTCAGTTGCCTCTCCCTCCAAAGCACCCTCCCTTGCCTCACCTGCAACCCCAAAGACCCAGCGGCTCTTCCTCAGTGACCTCGGCCTCTTCCCCTCCGATCCAGCTGATGCAGCATTCAGGGGAAGAGGAAGCCCACCCACACGGAGCAGAGTGCCCCTCGCCCCGGACACCCTCCCCCAGGCGCAGACAGACTGAGGCCCCCACCCGCAAGTCCCCCGGAGTCGTAAGAGCAAGACCCCGCCGCCGCCCTGCAGCTCAGGCACCAGGTCTCCTTCCTCCATCCCTCAGGCCCCCACTCCACAGGTGCCCCCACCACACCCCTGCCCCAGGTTCCCCACCCACAGATATACCATCCCCAAGAGGATCCGGCCTTCTCCCCCTGCCACTTGCTCTCCCGGCACCACACCCCCGCTGCGCTTGTCTGTGCCACTGATGTGGTGAGGGTGTCCTCCCCTCTGTCCAGCCCACCTTGCCTGTTCCCCATTCTCCTCCCCTGGTGGTAGGCTGCTGCAGTGGAGTCCACTACACCCTGTCCGACTTGGGCACTGCAGTGGCGGACCTGTCCACTCCATCTGCAGGGGTCCGCTGCAGTCGTGCCGGCACCCGCAACATCTGAGTCATGCCCCCAGTTGTGCCGGCACACACCATGTCAGACACCTCCACTGCAGTTGTCAGTGGCTCTCCAGCACCCACCACCCCTTCCCTGCTTCCTCCTGAGTGAGCCCTGATCCATGTCCCCTGCGGTGCCTGGCCTGCCCCCGGTTGCCCCTCCTAGTGGATTGTCCCTGGTTTTGTGCAGGCATGCGTAGGGTGACATCTGCCACTGATCACCCTGTTTGGACTTTGACAATGGACTGGCCATTGGCCTTTGTCTATTTCTCTGGACTTTGTTGTCATACACACATATGCTGAATAAAGCAACTTTCTGTTCTCTGGTGCTCATGCTTCTGATCTTGCATGTTGTTGATGATGCTAACCATGCCACTTGCTGCAGTGATGGTGATGTCTGGTCTCATGATAATGAAGTGTTACTGTGCAGGGACCCATGTGGTCAGGGGGAATGTGTCCTATCCTGTGGTGTATCCATGTCATCCATTAGCAGCATCTGAGGGTGTCATGTGTTCGAGTATTTGGCAATGGGTTTCCTACCTAGATTAGCTATTTCACATCTGTGGCTTCCACCCCTGCGCATCTGTTATGCCTGCCATTATTCAATTCGTCTACTTCCCTGACCGTGTGGCCATCTCCACTGGACATGCAGGTTTGGGCATCCAATGGGAGGGACTCATCTGTGTTGTCAGTGCAGCATTGCTATACAGGTGTGTTGGATCTGTGCTGATGATTTCGTTGGCACTTCCATGACCGAGGCTGATGATAGGCGGGAGCCCTCATTTGGTGCTAATTGTTGATTGTGTGACCAAGTGCTCAGCTGACATGATGGGGCCCTACTGAGGCAACATATGGCATGGCTTTCCTCACGCGAGGTGGAGTCCCCTCGTGACAGTGTGTACTCCTGTGACATTGCCTGCGCCCAAGGTGTGTGTTGTATGTGCATGTCTGTGTGTTCACTTCCGTTCAGCTGTGCGCATGCTGTGATCCTAGTGTTGTACCTGTTGTGATGCTTGCTGAGTTGACCTATGTTCCCCCAAAGTGCTTGCCTCCCTGGGTTCTCTGTGATGTGGGTGCATGGCACATTACTGGTCATCAGGAGGTGTCACCCATCGGTGTGTTTGCTGTCAGGGGGCTGAGTTTGTGTGCAGACGCAGATGGAGTCCTGATCAGAGTTTCCCTTGGCACTTGTTGTTTGCCCCTGTCATGTGATTTCCAGTTTGTGTTATCTTTCAGTGATTGTGATGCGTTGTGTGTGTGTGACTGCTGGCACTCCTCAGGGTCCGGGCTGCAATGTTGGTTGTTGTCTATGTGTGTTCTTTGTGGGTGACCTTAGCTTGCTTCATTGGTGTGTGACTGTGGCTGGGATCCCATTGGTTGGTGTGGTGTTGCCGTCATGTCCATGTGCAGCGTAGTGTGCAGTGTGTCGAGACATTCCAGGAGTCTTGTTGAGTGGCCCATGTGTGATGTGTTTCTGCATGGTTCCCCTGCCACCCTGGAATAGTCATGGGTGCATGTGCACCATGTCACCAGATGCATGTGTGCTTCCCTCCATTGTTGGAGGTCGAGGGTGTGGTGTTGAGTGTGTGCAGATGAGAGTTGTTGCCCGGCTAGGCCCCTGCCTCCATGTTGGCCTTGGCTTACTGGCCATGCTGACTGATTTGGTGCTTGTGTAGGTGTGATGGTAGTTTGTTGCTCAGGACACTGACTAGTGGTTCACAGTGTGAACGACATTTAACTTTGTCATCACAGTGGTATTGTAATGTCAGCCCAGGGTCACCACGTTGTGGGAGCCCTGGGGGTAGTGCTGTGGTGTGTCTGTGTGCTTGCTGTGTCAGTTGCTGTTCCTACGTGCCTGTGTGACATGTGTGATTGTGCTCCCTCTCATCTGGCAATGCCTGCTTGCCCACATGAGGATTTGGATCCATGAGGTTACCTTTGTGTGGCACTGTATGCACATCTGTATGATTGGTATTCAGGTCTCCTCATGTGTTGTGCTGGTTGCCTGGGGACACTGGCACCCCACCCCTCACCTGTTGTGTATGATGTGCAGTGTGGGTCTGCCTGTTTGTGTTTGTGCATCTGCACCACTGCAATTGGCATATCTTGGGTGTGCGTATTGCTGTATGTCGTTTGGTGGGTTTCCCCTGCTGTCCCTGGGACTCCTAGGTCATCGGTCAGCACAATGATCATGGTTTGTGTGTCCCACATGCTGCCATGGATATGGTCATCTGTTCACCTCACATCTACAGTCTCCACAGGGTATCTGCATTTGTGTGCCCATTGGTGCAAATATGTGGGTCTGCATTCTGATGGTCACTTCTGTCATTGTGTCATTGATGAATGTTGAGCAGTGTCAGCCCCATGGGTGTTGTTTGTCTGCACATGGCCAAAGGATATGTCTTATTTGCACTGCGAGTATTTGGCTCCCCCAATTTATGTTGCAATGGGACACATGCACTGCTTTGCCACTGATGTGTTTTATGTTCTGTGACCAGGAATCATCCATGCAGTTTGGCAGTTGCAGCTCTTTCTTTGTCAACACTTACCTTTTGGTCACTGTGATGATGGGGGTTTGGACCCCATTGCCACAATGTTCAAAATGTGCTTCAACTATGGACCCCACACTTACCTTTTGGTCACTGTGGTGATGGGCGTTAGACCCCATTGCCCACAATGTTCAAAATGTGCTTCAGCTATGGACCCCACACTTGCCTTTTGGTCACTGTGATGATGGGGGTTGGACCCCATGTGCCACAATATTCAAAATGTGCTTCAGCTATGGACCCCACACTTGCCTTTTGGTCACTGTGATGATGGGGGTTTGGACCCCATTGCCACAATGTTCAAGATGTGCTTCAGCTATGGACCCCACACTTGCCTTTTGGTCACTGTGATGATGGGGGTTTGGACCCCATTGCCACAATGTTCAAAATGTGCTTCAGCTATGGACCCCACACTTGCCTTTTGGTCACTGTGATGATGGGGGTTTGGACCCCATTGCCACAATGGTCATGGCCTGCTTGCATTGTGGGTGCCACACACATATATGTGTGCACATGTGCTAGGGGGTCACATTGTATGTTCAAAGTCATGTTCGGTGTTGTAGGCATTTGACACAGTCTGCACACGCTTGTCATGGTGTTGGGGGATGTCTTCTTCTTGCATTCCCTAGGTTGTGGTGTGCTGGTTGTGTCATGCATTGTCCATCCTATGAGTGGGGGTGGTAGTTGGTGGTAGGCATCCAGCCCCCATGGGTGAGGGTGGTAGTAGTGGCAGGCATCCAGCCCCCCTGGGTGAGGGTGGTAGTAGTGGTGGGCATCCTGCCCCCTGGCTGAGGGTGGTAGTAGTGGTGGGCATCCTGCCCCCCTGGGTGAGGGTGGTAGTAGTGGTGGGCATCCTGCCCCCCTGGCTAAGGGTGGTAGTAGTGGTGGGCATCCTGCCCCCTGGCTGAAGGTGGTAGTAGTGGTAGGCATCCTGCCCCCTGGCTAAGGGTGGTAGTAGTGGTGGGCATCCTGCCCCCCTGGGTAAGGGTGGTAGTAGTGGTAGGCATCCTGCCCCCTGGCTAGGGTGGTAGTAGTGGTAGGCATCCTGCCCCCCTGGCTAAGGGTGGTACCCGTAGTGGTAGGCATCCTGCCCCCTGGGTAAGGGTGGTAGTAGTGGTTGGGCATCCTGCCCCCCTGGGTGAGGGTGGTAGTAGTGGTAGGCATCTGGCCCCCCTGGCTAAGGGTGGTAGTAGTGGTGAGGCATCCAGCCCCCTGGGTGAGGGTGGTAGTGGTGGTAGGCATCCTGCACCCCCTGGCTAAGGGTGGTAGTAGTGGTGGGCATCCTGCACCCCCTGGCTAAGGGTGGTAGTGGTGGTGGGCATCTGGCCCCCTGGCTAAGGGTGGTAGTAGTGGTGAGCATCCAGCCCCCCTGGCGTAGGGTGGTGGTAGTAGTGGTGGGCATCCAGCCCCCTGGCTGAGGGTGGTAGTAGTGGTGGGCATCCTGCCCCCCTGGCTAAGGGTGGTAGTAGTGGTAGGCATCTGGCACCCCCTGGCTAAGGGTGGTAGTAGTGGTAGGCATCCAGCCCCCCTGGGTAAGGGTGGTAGTGGTGTTGGGCATCCGGCCCCCCCTGGCTAAGGGTGGTAGTAGTGGTAGGCATCCTGCCCCCCATGGGTGAGGGTGGTAGTGGTGGTGAGCATCCTGGCACCCCTGGCTAAGGGTGGTAGTAGTGGTGGGCATCCAGCCCCCCTGGCGTGAGGGTGGTAGTAGTGGTGGGCATCCTAGCCCCCTGGCTAAGGGTGGTAGTAGTGGTAGGCATCTGCACCCCCTGGCTAAGGGTGGTAGTAGTGGTGGGCATCTGGCACCCCTGGCTGAGGGTGGTAGTAGTGGTAGGCATCCAGCCCCCTGGCTGAGGGTGGTAGTAGTGGTGAGGCATCCTGGCACCCCCTGGCTGAGGGTGGTAGTAGTGGTGGGCATCCGGCCCCCCTGGGTGAGGGTGGTAGTGGTGGTGGGCATCCTGGCACCCCTGGCTAAGGGTGGTAGTAGTGGTAGGCATCCAGCCCCCCTGGGTGAGGGTGGTAGTAGTGGTGGGCATCCATGCCCCCTGGCTGAGGGTGGTAGTAGTGGTAGGCATCCAGCACCCCCTGGCTAAGGGTGGTAGTAGTGGTGGGCATCCTGGCCCCCCTGGGTGAGGGTGGTAGGTAGTGGTGAGGCATCCGGCCCCCCTGGCTAGGGGTGGTAGTAGTGGTAGGCATCCTGGCCCCCCTGGGTAAGGGTGGTAGTAGTGGTGGGCATCCTGCCCCCTGGGCTAAGGGTGGTAGTAGTGGTAGGCATCCAGCCCCCCTGGCTGAGGGTGGTAGTAGTGGTAGGCATCCTGCCCCCTGGGCTGAGGGTGGTGGTAGTGGTGGGCATCCTGCCCCCTGGCTAAGGGTGGTAGTAGTGGTAGGCATCCAGCCCCCTGGCTGAGGGTGGTAGTAGTGGTGGGCATCCTGCCCCCTGGGTGAGGTGGTGGTAGTAGTGGTGGGCATCCCTGCCCCCTACGGGTGAGGGTGGTACGTAGTGGTGAGCATCCTGCCCCACTGGTGAAGGGTGAGGTACTAGTGGTAGGCATCCTGCCCCCCCTGGGTGAGGGTGGTAGTAGTGGTGAGACATCCTGCCCCCTGGCTGAGGGTGGTAGTAGTGGCCAGCATCCTGCCCCCCTGGCTAAGGGTGGTAGTAGTGGTAGGCATCACTGCCCCCTGGGTGAGGTGGTAGTAGTGGTGGGCATCCTGCCCCCCCTGGAGTGGAGGTGTGGTAGTAGTGGTAGGCATCCTGCCCCCCTGGCTGAGGGTGGTAGTAGTGGTGAGCATCCTGCCCCACTGGGCTGAGGGTGGTAGTAGTGGTGAGGCATCCTGCCCCCTGGAGTGAGGGTGGTAGTGAGTGGTAGGCATCCATGCCCCCACTAGGTGGGGTGGTATGTGGTGAGCATCCTGCCCCCTGGCTGCAGGTGGTAGTAGTGGTGGGCATCCTGCCCCCCCTGGGTGAGAGTGGTAGTAGTGGTGAGCATCCGCTGCCCCCCTGGCTGAGGGTGGTAGTAGTGGTAAGCATCCATGCCCCCTGGCTGAAGGGTGGTAGTAGTGGTAGGCATCCTGCCCCCTGGTGATGGTAGTGTGGTGGGCATCCTCCCCCTGGTAGGGTAGTAGTGTGGTAAGCATCCTGCCCCCTGGCTAAGGGTGGTAATGGTGGTAGGCATCCAGCCTGGATGAGGTGGTAATGTCAGTGGGCATCCTGCCCCTCTAAGTGGTGGTAGTGATGGTAGGCATCCAGCCCCCTGATTTCAAGTGGTGCAGTAGTGGTAGGCATCCTGCCCCCTGAGCTGAGAGTGGTAGTAGTGGTAGGCATCCTGCCCCCTGGCTAGAGGGTTGGTAGTAGTGGTAGGCATCCATGCCCCCCTGGGTAGAGGGTGAGTAGTAGTGTACGCATCCAGCCCCCTGGCTAAGGGTGGTAGTAGTGGTAGGCATCCAGCCCCCTGGGTGGGGTGGTAGTAGTGGTAGGCATCATGCACCCCTGTAGGTGGTGCTGGCATAGGCCTGTTGCATGTAGTAGCTGTCCAGCATCCCTGAGTGAAGTGGAGTCATTCTGCCCCTGGTAGTGTAGGTGTGCCATCAGGCCTGTGTGCATCTTGTGGTATAGTGTATGGCATCCTGCGCCTATGGTCCGTGCTGTTCCTAAGTAAGTTGTCGAATACTCTGGTGTATGTGATGCATTAATACGTGGTTCTGTATGTGTTCTGTGGTTGGTGCTCTGGCTTACCTTCTGCGTCCTGTACGCTGTCCGTGCCTGTTCCGGTAGTAAATGTAGATATATTGGTATCGTATCGGAATGACGTGGATTCATGGTTGGTTCGATATCGGAATTGCGTCCTTCCCAGATTGCTGTCACGTCGTCATCGTAGCACCAGCTTCGTCTCTGAGTCGCTTCGCACTCGTCCTCGTTGCATGGCGTGTGCGTTCTCGGCCGCCGTGGATCGTGTTGTGGCGCGAATCGGGCTTATGTCGCCTCTCGGTCGCGGATAGCGACATTCGGACGTGCCGTTATGGCGTGAGCTAGCGGGCTCGTGTCTGGAAGTTCGCCGTCGTCGGTCGGCGGACGGAGCTGCATTTTCCTTCCGTGCGACTCGACTCGGCGTTCCGGATTCGCCTCGGTCGGGAACAGGACCTGGTTGGGCGGTACGGCTCGTGGTTCTGCTGTTATTACATCGTACTTGCTCGATTCGGTGTGCTGTACTGGATCGGTCGGGAAGCAGGCTTTCGCATGGCTTTCCCGACCGAATGGTGTTGGGTGCGCCTCCGGCCAGAGATGAATCGGCCCCCTCAGTGAATCGAATCGGCAACCCCTAGTGGCAAGGACCAAGTTTAAAAACCAGGTTGTCCTTTTACAGAAGTATGTTGTAGTAGGTCTCCAAATAAAATTGAATCGTTTTCACTCCAAACAGAACATCGTAATCTGTGTTTAAAATATGTTGCATTCTCAAGTGTACAAAGCAAGCATTAAGTTTGAGACCATGCTCACCTCAGCAATGATTAAAAGTTTCATTTTCTTCAGTACTCTTGAGACTTCATAACAGCTTCACCATATAGCTTCTGATATTCCAACTTATTATCATGTTCAACTGGTAGCATAATTAATTGATGTAACGTAATCCCTTAAATGTTGTGTGCTGCTAATCCAGTTGGAGCTGTTACAACACAAGATAAATGTGATTCTGTAGTTTTGTGTAGATAACTGGTCAAAACTTTAATTAAGAAGCCTTTTCCTGTTCCAGCTTGCCCACTGATGTACATTAGAATAGGTTTAAATGATGAACATTGGCATTCTTTTTTTTCGTGCAGCAAACCATGATGTATCTGTTGTTTGACTTGTAGATATATTTCTTTCTGTTCAATATTTAGTTGTTCTTCTAACTTTTCCAACTGAATAATATCCTGTTGTGCCTGTTGCATTGCAGTTTCCACCTCATTCATGGCTATTGCTACTTCATTTTCGATAATTGATTGTCCCAGTGGATCTTGACTCAGTGGGCCAGAGCTTTGACTATCTTGAGAACTTTCTCTAGCTATTTCAGCTGCAATAGTAATTTCTTGTTCAATCTCATCATTTAACATTTGTAGATATGTAGGGAAAATTGGGCACTGAATACTATCTTTACTTGCATTAAAATAATCTTCATAGCAGTCAAAATATCCAAGTAATTCCGTTTCACTACCCAAAGCTTAAACAGTTGCATAAGTGCTAAATATAAAAATTCCCTCTTATCCAGACTTTTGCAACTGAGTTTTCTGTGGTTAATAAGATTTCCTTTAGCATGTTTTACCAAACATCCATCACATCCAATTACTGCATATTTTTCTTCTTTTTTTTTCCTGTAACTTTTCTTTTAAAGCTGTAATGTCGAAGTATTTCATAGAGACATAGGTTTTCGAGATGTCCACTCATTTTGGGATAGTACGTATCCAACATGTTAGTTTTAACAATATCTGTGCTTACTGGTTCATTCTGTGCTACGTATTCGATTTCTTGTAAAGATATTAATACTCTATTTCGTGTGGTGGCAAGACCTAGACATACCCAAATGATTCCTCTTGACTTTGAATATAAACTGGCTGAGCTCAAGCGATCCGAACATTCATAGGATACAATCTCTCAATGGGAAAGCATTTTCAAGCTGAAGCTGTACAATTTCTTGATAAGACTTTTCTCTTGTGAAATTTCTTCCCACATTTCTTTCATCTCTGTCTTTTCAGATTTGGTTATATATGATGTAACATAGCGAGCTACAGCAATTGAATTATCTGTAACATACTGGATATCCATGTTTGCATTCCACATTTTCAAAAAACTGGATTGTAGCCATTAATGTACTTTGAAGCTTCTGTTCTTTTTAAGTTGTATGTATTCTTGGGAGATTTCCGGGTTATTGTATTCCTTGCTGCTGCTAAAAACTATTTACTCTTCCTTTAGAAATTATAGGATGTGAGAATCCAAAACGACATTTTGTATAAAATTTCCCTTTACACTTGTATTTTTGTCACAGTATTTCCCACATCGATGACTTTGAAACCGTAAAACTTGTTGTCTCAAGCTCTTTTCCCACCCTTCTCTTGGAATGGCACAAGTAACATACTGTTCGAGGAAAGACAAAACAGTTTCATCAGTATTAGTTTCAAATTTTGGAGCATTCTTTAACCATAATAGCATGTGTATTTGGGGAGCGCCTCTGGCTTGGTACTCTTTTCGCCAAAAGAAATCAGTAACTTCTCCAAGAGGAGGAATATTTTTATTGCAGATAAATGACATCATACTTTGGAACCTATGGCTAAAATACCTGCATACATTTACAGGATCCAAGGAACAGAGTTCTCCAGGTGTCTTCAATTCAATATTTTTAACATTTGAATTTGCTTCTCATAGAAATTCAAGTAAATCGTCCCACGCATATTCAGCACAGCTAAGTGTTACAAACCATCTAAGGTGTACCTAAGTTTCTTAACATACATTTAAGTTCACCATGACAACAAAACCAATATTCATTGGTAGAAAGTTGACACGCCATTAAATTAATTAACTGAGATTCTAAATTTTCATCTCTTAGTTGAACTTTGTCCATGAATTCTTTTGCAGAAACATGTGGAAGATGAACTCCTGTTTTTAGTATGTGATTCACTGCATATGAAAGTGCAGACAAATCACTTTCAAACAGAAGGTGAAATATATATGGAATGCACTGTCGAAATCTTCAGAGTACAATCTTGTCGAGCGGTGTTCTGAAGCTGGAATCCATACAGCTCGCTCATATAATCGTCCACCTTCTTCAGTGGGAGAATAGCTGTGGAAAACAACAAGCTTCTCAAACTTTTTTCCCATACACTCATGGGAGTTCCCTTTGCTTCCTTCATTTGAAATAATTCAATAATGTATCCAATCATTTCCTTCGAACGTAGAGGATGTATAGTATAATGTTCATAAATCTCATTCACTCTGGACTTGTCCACTTTTACTATTTGGCCGCTTGAAATTTCTGTTTCATCTTCTAAGCATTACCTGTTCATCAACATTTACATTCTTATAATAAATATTATTCTGTACCAGATATAATGTAGCCTTTTGAAGTTTATTAACATCTACAAACTCTTGCCAGATTTTTCAACTCTTTGTTGGTACACCATTTACTAGAATACCTACTGGCTCATTTTCCTCCCTGTCTACACCAACAGTGTCAATATTTTTCTTAAAATCTAAAGGTAAGTACACAACTCTCCCTTTCAGACCTCTTTGTAAATCTGTTGGTGGCAGCTTACCTGTTTTAGGCTCCATACGAACTATAGCCTGGAATGGGTACACAAATTGAATAAGAATGGACTCATATGCATTCAAATCTGCCAGTTCCTGAGGAATAACTACCAACTCTAAGTTGTTATGTACTGCTCTAGCTGGCATTTTGTTCTCTTCTAATTTGTTTTAACAGTATTTACAAATAACTTGATCAGCAGCCAACTCAAACAGACCTTCTACCAACAAATAAGCACCAAATTGCTGCCACTTATCATTGCTTTCCTTTTCACTTTTTAAATATACATCAGCATTCCTAGTTTTACTTCTATAGTGAATACGTCGACAATAAATACAAACATAG
>CAWUFW010032694.1:0-13468 GCA_963921515.1 Calotriton arnoldi | reverse complement strand
ACACTGAGTGAGAGGAAGGTGGTCTGTGCTCTGTTCATTGTTCACGCTAAGTGAGAGGAAGGAGCTCTATGCACTTTTTGTCTCATGCTGAGTGAGAGGAAGGTGCTCTATGCACTGTTCATTGTTCACGCTGAGTGAGAGGAAGGTGGCCTGTGCTCTATTCATTGTTCACCCTGAGTGAGTGGATGGTGGCCTGTGCTCTGTTCATTGTTCTCGCTAAGTGAGAGGAAGGTGCTCTATGCACTCTTAATGGTTTACGCTGAGTGAGAAGAAGGTGGCCTGTGCTCTGTTCATTGTTTATGCTGAGTGAGAGGAAGGTGCTATATGCACTGTTCATTGTTCATGCTGAGTGAGAGGAAGGTAGCCTGTGCTCTGTTCATTGTTCATGCTGAGTAAGAGGAAGGTGCTCTATGCACTGTTCATTGCTCACGCTGAGTGAGAGGAAGGTGGCCTGTCCTCTGTTCATTGTTTATGCTGAGTGAGAAGAAAGTGCTCTATGCACTGTTCATTGTTCATGCTGAGTGAGAGGAAGGTGGCCGGTGCTCTGTTCATTGTTTATGCTGAGTGAGAGGAAGGTGCTCTATGCAATGTTTATTGTTCACACTGAGTGAGAGGAAGGTGGCCTTTGCTCTGTTCATTGTTCATGCCGAGTGAGAGGAAGGTAGCCTGAGCTCTGTTAATTGTTCACGCTGAGTGAGAGGAAGGTGGTCTGTGATCTGTTCATTGTTCACGCTGAGTGAGAGGAAGGTGGCCTGTGCTCTGTTCATTGTTCACGCCGAGTGAGACGAAGGTAACCTGAGCTCTGTTCATTGTTCATGCTGAGTGAGAGGAAGGTGGTCTGTGCTCTGTTCATTGTTCACGCTGAGTGAGAGGAAGGTGGCCTGTGCTCTGTTCATTGTTCACGCTGAGTGAGAGGAAGGTGCTCTATGCACTGTTCATTGTTCACGCCAAGTGAGAGGAAGGTGCTCTATGCACTGTACAAGTGAGAGGAAGGTGGTCTGTGCTCTGTTCAATGTTCACGCTGAGTGAGAGGAAGGTGGTCTGTGCTCTGTTCATTGTTCACGCTGAGTGAGAGGAAGGTGGTCTGTGGTCTCTTCATTGTTCACGCCGAGTGAGAGAAAGGTAGCCTGGGCTCTGTTCATTGTTCATGCTGAGTGAGAAGAAGGTGCTCTATGCACTGTTCATTGTTCACGCTGAGTGAGAGGAAGGTGGTCTGTGCTCTGTTCATTGTTCACCCCGAGTGAGAGCAAGGTAGTCTGTGCTCTGTTCATTGTTCACTCCGAGAGGAAGGTGCTCTATGCACTGTTAATGGTACACGCTGAGTGAGAAGAAGGTGGCCTGTGCTCTGTTCATTGTTGACGCTGAGTGAGAGGAAGGTGACCTGTGCTCTGTAAATTGTTCCTATTGAGAGGAAGGTGGCCTTTGCTCTGTTCATTGTTCACGCCGAGTGGGAGGAAGGTGCTCTATGCACTGTTTATTGTTTACGCTGAGTGAGAGGAAGGTGGCCTGTGCTCTGTTCATTGTTCACGCCGAGTGAGAGGAAGGTGCTCTATGCACCGTTTATTGTTCTTCCTGAGTGAGAGGAAGGTGCTCCATGCATTTGTTTATTGTTTACGCTGAGTAAGCGGATGGTGGCCTGTGCTCTTTTCATTGTTCTCGCTGAGTGAGAGGAAGGTGCTCTATGCACTGTTTATTGTTTACGCTCAATGAGAGGAAGGTGGCCAGTGCTCTGTTCATTGTTCACGCCGAGTGAGAGGAAGGTGCTCTTTGCACTGTTTGTTGTTTACCCTGAGTGAGAGGAAGGTGGGCGGTGCTCTGTTTATTGTTCACGCTGAGTGAGAAGAAGGTGGTCTGTGCTCTGTTCGTTGTTCCTACTGAGGGGAAGGTGGCCTGCGCTCTGTTCATTGTTCACGCTGAGTGAGTGGAATGTGGCCTGAGCTCTGTTCATTGTTCATGCCAAGTGAGAGGAAGGTGCTCTATGCACTGTTTATTGTTTACGCTGAGTGAGAGGGAGCGGGCCGGTGCTCTGTTCATTGTTCACGCTGATTGAGAGGAAGGTGGCCGGTGCTCTGTTTATTGTTCCTACTGAGAGGAAGGTGGCCGGTGCTCTGTTCATTGTTTCTACTGAGAGGAAGGGGGCCGGTGCTCTGTTCATTGTTCACGCCGAGTGGAGAAGGTGGCCGGTGCTCTGTTAATTGTTCACGCTGAGTGAGAGGAAGGTGGCCTGTGCTCTGTTCATTGTCACTACTGACAGGAAGGTGGCCTGCGCTCTGTTCATTGTTTACACTGAGTGAGAGGGAGGTGGTCTGTGCTCTGTTCATTGTTCACGCTGAGTGAGAGGAAGGTGCTCTATGCACTGTTCATTGTTCACGCCGAGTGAGAGGAAGGAGCTCTATGCACTTTTTGTCTCATGCTGAGTGAGAGGAAGGTGCTCTATGCACTGTTCATTGTTCACGCTGAGTGAGAGGAAGGTGGCCTGTGCTCTATTCATTGTTCACCCTGAGTGAGTGGATGGTGGCCTGTGCTCTGTTCATTGTTCTCGCCAAGTGAGAGGAAGGTGCTCTATGCACTCTTAATGGTTTACGCTGAGTGAGAGGAAGGTGGCCTGTCCTCTGTTCATTGTTTATGCTGAGTGAGAAGAAAGTGCTCTATGCACTGTTCATTGTTCATGCTGAGTGAGAGGAAGGTGGCCGGTGCTCTGTTCATTGTTTATGCTGAGTGAGAGGAAGGTGCTCTATGCAATGTTTATTGTTCACTCTGAGTGAAAGGAAGGTGGTCTGTGCTCTGTTCATTGTTCACGCCGAGTGAGAGGAAGGTGGTCTGTGCTCTGTTCATTGTTCACGCTGAGAGAGGAAGGTGGCCGGTGCTCTGTTAATTGTTCACGCTGAGTGAGAGGAAGGTGGCCGGTGCTGTGTTCATGGTTCACGCTGATGGAGAGGAAGGTGGCCGGTGCTGTGTTCATTGTTCACGGTGAGTGAGAGGAAGGTGCTCTATACACTGTTCATTGTTCACGCTGAGTGAGAGGGAGGTGCTCTATGCAATGTTTATTGTTCACACTGAGTGAGAGGAAGGTGTTCTATGCACTGTTAATTGTTCACGCTGAATGAGAGGAAGGTGGCCTGTGCTCTGTTCATTGTTCACGCTGAGTGAGAGGAAGGTGCTCTATGCACTGTTCATTATTCACGCCAAGTGAGAGTAAGGTGGCCGGTGCTCTGTTCATTGTTCACTCTGAGTGAGAAGAAGGTGGCCGGTGCTCTGTTAATTGTTCACGCCGAGTGAGAGGAAGGTAGCCTGTGTTCTTTTCATTGTTCACGCTGAGTGAGAGGAAGGTGGCCGGTCCTCTGTTCATTGTTCACGCTGAGTGAGAGGAAGGTGGCCGGTGCTGTGTTCATTGTTCACGCTGAGTGAGAGGAAGGTGCTCTATGCACTGTTCATTGTTCACGCTGAGTGAGAGGAAGGTGCTCTATGCACTGTTCATTGTTCACGCTGAGTGAGAGGAATGTGTTCTATGCACTGTTCATTGTTCACGCTGAGTGAGAGGAAGGTGTTCTATGCAATGTTCATTGTTCACGCTGAGTGAGAGGAAGGTGCTCTATGCACTGTTAATTGTTCACGCTAAGTGAGCGGAAGGTGGTCTGTGCTCTGTTCATTGTTCACGCTGAGTGAGAGGAAGGTGGCCTGTGCTTTGTTCATTGTTCACGCTGAGTGAGAGGAAGGTGCTCTATGCACTGTTAATTGTTCACGCTAAGTGAGCGGAAGGTGGTCTGTGCTCTGTTCATTGTTCACGCTGAGTGAGAGGAAGGTGGCCTGTGCTTTGTTCATTGTTCACGCTGAGTGAGAGGAAGGTGCTCTATGCACTGTTCATTGTTGATACTAAGTGAAAGGAAGGTGGTCTGTGCTCTGTTCATTCTTCACGCTGAGTGAGAGGAAGGTGGCTGGTGCTCGGTTCATTGTTCACGCTGAGTGAGAGGAAGGTGGCCGGTGCTCTGTTCATTGTTCACGCTGAGTGAGAGGAAGGTGACCTGTGCTCTGTTCATTGTTCCTACTGAGAGGAAAGTGGCCTGTGCTCTGTTCATTGTTCACGCCGAGTGAGAGGAAGGTGCTCTATGCACTGTTTGTTTACGCTGAGTGAGAGGAAGGTGGACTGTGCTCTGTTCATTGTTCACGCGGAGTGAGAGTAAGGTGCTCCATGCATTGTTTATTGTTTACGCTGAGTGAGAGAAAAGTGGCCTGTGCTCTATTCATTATTCTCGCTGAGTGAGAGGAAGGTGCTCTATGCACTGTTTATTGTTTACGCTGAGTGAGAGGAAGGTGGTCTGTGCTCTGTTCATTGTTCACGCTGAGTGAGAGGAAGGTGGCCGGTGCTCTGTTCATTGTTCATGCTGAGTGAGAGGAAGGTGCTCTATGCATTGTTCATTGTTCACGCTGAGTGAGAGGAAGGTGGCCGGTGCATTGTTCATTGTTCACGCTGAGTGAGAGGAAGGTGGCCGGTGCTCTGTTCATTGTTCACGCTGAGTGAGAGGAAGGTGGTCTGTGCTCTGTTCCTTGTTCACACTGAGTGAGAGGAAGGTGGTCTGTGCTCTGTTCATTGTTCACGCTAAGTGAGAGGAAGGAGCTCTATGCACTTTTTGTCTCATGCTGAGTGAGAGGAAGGTGCTCTATGCACTGTTCATTGTTCACGCTGAGTGAGAGGAAGGTGGCCTGTGCTCTATTCATTGTTCACCCTGAGTGAGTGGATGGTGGCCTGTGCTCTGTTCATTGTTCTCGCCAAGTGAGAGGAAGGTGCTCTATGCACTCTTAATGGTTTACGCTGAGTGAGAAGAAGGTGGCCTGTGCTCTGTTCATTGTTTATGCTGAGTGAGAGGAAGGTGCTATATGCACTGTTCATTGTTCATGCTGAGTGAGAGGAAGGTAGCCTGTGCTCTGTTCATTGTTCATGCTGAGTAAGAGGAAGGTGCTCTATGCACTGTTCATTGCTCACGCTGAGTGAGAGGAAGGTGGCCTGTCCTCTGTTCATTGTTTATGCTGAGTGAGAAGAAAGTGCTCTATGCACTGTTCATTGTTCATGCTGAGTGAGAGGAAGGTGGCCGGTGCTCTGTTCATTGTTTATGCTGAGTGAGAGGAAGGTGCTCTATGCAATGTTTATTGTTCACACTGAGTGAGAGGAAGGTGGCCTTTGCTCTGTTCATTGTTCATGCCGAGTGAGAGGAAGGTAGCCTGAGCTCTGTTAATTGTTCACGCTGAGTGAGAGGAAGGTGGTCTGTGATCTGTTCATTGTTCACGCTGAGTGAGAGGAAGGTGGCCTGTGCTCTGTTCATTGTTCACGCCGAGTGAGACGAAGGTAACCTGAGCTCTGTTCATTGTTCATGCTGAGTGAGAGGAAGGTGGTCTGTGCTCTGTTCATTGTTCACGCTGAGTGAGAGGAAGGTGGCCTGTGCTCTGTTCATTGTTCACGCTGAGTGAGAGGAAGGTGCTCTATGCACTGTTCATTGTTCACGCCAAGTGAGAGGAAGGTGCTCTATGCACTGTACAAGTGAGAGGAAGGTGGTCTGTGCTCTGTTCAATGTTCACGCTGAGTGAGAGGAAGGTGGTCTGTGCTCTGTTCATTGTTCACGCTGAGTGAGAGGAAGGTGGTCTGTGGTCTCTTCATTGTTCACGCCGAGTGAGAGGAAGGTAGCCTGGGCTCTGTTCATTGTTCATGCTGAGTGAGAAGAAGGTGCTCTATGCACTGTTCATTGTTCACGCTGAGTGAGAGGAAGGTGGTCTGTGCTCTGTTCATTGTTCACCCTGAGTGAGAGCAAGGTAGTCTGTGCTCTGTTCATTGTTCACTCCAAGAGGAAGGTGCTCTATGCACTGTTAATGGTACACGCTGAGTGAGAAGAAGGTGGCCTGTGCTCTGTTCATTGTTGACGCTGAGTGAGAGGAAGGTGACCTGTGCTCTGTAAATTGTTCCTATTGAGAGGAAGGTGGCCTTTGCTCTGTTCATTGTTCACGCCGAGTGGGAGGAAGGTGCTCTATGCACTGTTTATTGTTTACGCTGAGTGAGAGGAAGGTGGCCTGTGCTCTGTTCATTGTTCACGCCGAGTGAGAGGAAGGTGCTCTATGCACCGTTTATTGTTCTTCCTGAGTGAGAGGAAGGTGCTCCATGCATTTGTTTATTGTTTACGCTGAGTAAGCGGATGGTGGCCTGTGCTCTTTTCATTGTTCTCGCTGAGTGAGAGGAAGGTGCTCTATGCACTGTTTATTGTTTACGCTCAATGAGAGGAAGGTGGCCAGTGCTCTGTTCATTGTTCACGCCGAGTGAGAGGAAGGTGCTCTTTGCACTGTTTGTTGTTTACCCTGAGTGAGAGGAAGGTGGGCGGTGCTCTGTTTATTGTTCACGCTGAGTGAGAAGAAGGTGGTCTGTGCTCTGTTCGTTGTTCCTACTGAGGGGAAGGTGGCCTGCGCTCTGTTCATTGTTCACGCTGAGTGAGTGGAATGTGGCCTGAGCTCTGTTCATTGTTCATGCCAAGTGAGAGGAAGGTGCTCTATGCACTGTTTATTGTTTACGCTGAGTGAGAGGGAGCGGGCCGGTGCTCTGTTCATTGTTCACGCTGATTGAGAGGAAGGTGGCCGGTGCTCTGTTTATTGTTCCTACTGAGAGGAAGGTGGCCGGTGCTCTGTTCATTGTTTCTACTGAGAGGAAGGGGGCCGGTGCTCTGTTCATTGTTCACGCCGAGTGAGAAGGTGGCCGGTGCTCTGTTAATTGTTCACGCTGAGTGAGAGGAAGGTGGCCTGTGCTCTGTTCATTGTCACTACTGACAGGAAGGTGGCCTGCGCTCTGTTCATTGTTTACACTGAGTGAGAGGGAGGTGGTCTGTGCTCTGTTCATTGTTCACGCTGAGTGAGAGGAAGGTGCTCTATGCACTGTTCATTGTTCACGCCGAGTGAGAGGAAGGTGCTCTATGCACTGTTTATTGTTCACACTGAGTGAGAGGAAGGTGTTCTGTGTACTGTTCATTGTTCACGCTGAGTGAGAGGAAGGTGGCCTGTGCTCTGTTCATTGTTCACGCTGAGTGAGAGCAAGGTGCTCTATGCACTGTTCATTGTTCACGCCGAGTGAGAGGAAGGTGCTCTATGCACTGTTTATTGTTCACGCTGAGTGAGAGGAAGGTGGCTGGTGCTCTGTTCATTGTTCACGCTGAGTGAGAGGAAGGTGACCTGTGCTCTGTTCATTGTTCCTACTGAGAGGAAGGTGGCCTGTGCTCTGTTCATTGTTCACGCCGAGTGAGAGGAAGGTGCTCTATGCACTGGTTATTGTTTATGCTGAGTAAGAGGAAGGTGGCCTGTGCTCTATTCATTGTTCTCGCTGAGTGAGAGGAAGGTGCTCTATGCACTGTTTATTGTTTACGCTGAGTGTGAGGAAGGTGGCCAGTGCTCTGTTTATTGTTCACGTGGAGTGAGAGGAAGGTGCTCTATGCACTGTTTATTGTTTACCTTGAGTGAGAGGAAGGTGGCCGGTGCTCTGTTCATTGTTCACGCTGAGTGAGAGGAAGGTGGCCGGTGCTCTGTTCATTGTTCACGCTGAGTGAGAGGAAGGTGGCCTGTGCTCTGTTCATTGTTCACTACTGACAGGAAGGTGGCCTGCGCTCTGTTCATTGTTTACACTGAGTGAGAGGGAGGTGGCCGGTGCTCTGTTCATTGTTCACGCTGAGTGAGAGGAAGGTGGCCTGAGCTCTGTTCATTGTTCATGCCGAGTGAGAGGAAGGTGCTCTATGCACTGATTATTGTTTACGCTGAGTGAGAGGGAGGTGGCCCGTGCTCTGTTCATTGTTCATGCCGAGTGAGAGGAAGGTGGCTGGTGCTCTGTTTATTGTTCACACTGAGTGAGAGGAAGGTGGCCTTTGCTCTGTTCATTGTTCACGCTGAGTGAGAGGAAGGTGGCCTGTGCTCTGTTCATTGTTCCTACTGAGAGGAACAAGGTGGCCTGTGCTCTGTTCATTGTTCACGCTGAGTGAGAGGAAGGTGGCCGGTGCTCTGTTCATTGTTGCTACTGAGAAGAAGGTGGCTGGTGCTCTGTTCATTGTTCCTACTGAGAGGAAGGTGGCTTGTGCTCTTTTCATTGTTCACGCTGAGTGAGAGGAAGGTGGCCGGTGCTCTGTTCATTGTTAATGCCGAGTGAGAGGAAGGTGCTCTATGCACTGTTCATTGTTCACGCTGAGTGAGAGGAAGGTAGCCTGTGCTCTATTCATTGTTTACGCTGAGTGAGAGGAAGGTGACCTGTGCTCTGTTCATTGTTCACGCTGAGTGAGAGGAACGTGGCCGGTGCTCTGTTAATTGTTCACGCTGAGTGAGAGGAAGGTGACCTGTGCTCTGTAAATTGTTCCTATTGAGAGGAAGGTGGCCTGTGCTCTGTTCATTGTTCACGCCGAGTGAGAGGAAGGTGCTGTATGCACTGTTTATTGTTTACGCTGAGTGAGAGGAAGGTGGCCTGTGCTCTGTTCATAGTTCACGCTGAGTGAGAGGAAGGTGCTCCATGCATTTTTTATTGTTTACGCTGAGTGAGCGGAAGGTGGCCTGTGCTCTATTCATTGTTCTCGCCGAGTGAGAGGAAGGTGCTCTATGCACTGTTTATTGTTTACCCTGAGTGAGAGGAAGGTGGCCAGTGCTCTGATCATTGTTCACGCTGAGTGAGAGGAAGGTGGGCGGTGCTCTGTTTATTGTTCACGCTGAGTGAGAAGAAGGTGGCCTGTGCTCTGTTCATGTTCCTACTGAGAGGAAGGTGGTCTGTGCTCTGTTCTTTGTTCCTAGTGAGGAAGGTGGCCTGTGCTCTGTTCATTGTTCACACTGAGTGAGAGAAAGGTGGCCGGTGCTCTGTTTATTGTTCCTACTGAGAGGAAGGTGGCCGGTGCTCTGTTCATTGTTTCTACTGAGAGGAAGGGGGCCGGTGCTCTGTTCATTGTTCACGCCGAGTGAGAAGGTGGCCGGTGCTCTGTTAATTGTTCACGCTGAGTGAGAGGAAGGTGGCCTGTGCTCTGTTCATTGTCACTACTGACAGGAAGGTGGCCTGCGCTCTGTTCATTGTTCACGCCGAGTGAGAGGAAGGTGCTCTATGCACTGTTCATTGTTCACGCTGAGTGAGAGGAAGGTGCTCTATGCACTGTTCATTGTTCACGCCGAGTGAGAGGAAGGTGCTCTATGCACTGTTTATTGTTCACACTGAGTGAGAGGAAGGTGTTCTATGCACTGTTCATTGTTCACGCTGAGTGAGAGGAAGGTGGCCTGTGCTCTGTTCATTGTTCACACTGAGTGAGAGCAAGGTGCTCTATGCACTGTTCATTGTTCACGCCGAGTGAGAGGAAGGTGCTCTATGCACTGTTTATTGTTCACGCTGAGTGAGAGGAAGGTGGCTGGTGCTCTGTTCATTGTTCACACTGAGTGAGAGGAAGGTGGCCGGTGCTCTGTTCATTGTTCACGCTGAGTGAGAGGAAGGTGACCTGTGCTCTGTTCATTGTTCCTACTGAGAGGAAGGTGGCCTGTGCTCTGTTCATTGTTCACGCCGAGTGAGAGGAAGGTGCTCTATGCACTGTTTATTGTTTACGCTGAGTGAGAGGAAGGTGGCCGGTGCTCTGTTAATTGTTAACGCTGAGTGAGAGGAAGGTGGCCGGTTCTCTGTTCATTGTTCCTACTGAGAGGAAGGTGGCCTGTGCTCTTATCATTGTTCACGCTGAGTGAGAGGAAGGTGGCCGGTGCTCTGTTCATTGTTCACGCCGAGTGAGAAGGAGGTGGACGGTGCTCTGTTCATTGTTCACGCCGAGTTAGAGGAAGGTAGCCTGTGCTCTGTTCATTGTTCACGCTGAGTGAGAGGAAGGTGCTCTATGCACTGCTCATTGTTCACGCTGAGTGAGAGGAAGGTGGCCTGTGCTCTGTTCTTTGTTCACGCCGAGTGAGAGGAAGGTGCTCCATGCACTGTTCATTGTTCATTCTGAGTGAGAGGAAGGTGGCCTGTGCTCTGTTCATTGTTCACGCTGAGTGAGAGGAAGGTGCTCTAGGCACTGTTCATTGTTGACGCTAAGTGAAAGGAAGGTGGTCTGTGCTCTGTTCATTGTTCACGCCGAGTGAGAGGAAGGTGGTCTGTGCTCTGTTCATTGTTGACGCTAAGTGAAAGGAAGGTGGTCTGTGCTCTGTTCATTGTTCACGCCGAGTGAGAGGAAGGTGGTCTGTGCTCTGTTCATTGTTCACTCTGAGTGAGAAGAAGGTGGCCGGTGCTCTGTTAATTGTTCACGCCGAGTGAGAGGAAGGTAGCCTGTGTTCTTTTCATTGTTCACGCTGAGTGAGAGGAAGGTGGCCGGTCCTCTGTTCATTGTTCACGCTGAGTGAGAGGAAGGTGGCCCGTGCTGTGTTCATTGTTCACGCTGAGTGAGAGGAAGGTGCTCTATGCACTGTTCATTGTTCACGCTGAGTGAGAGGAAGGTGCTCTATGCACTGTTCATTGTTCACGCTGAGTGAGAGGAATGTGTTCTATGCACTGTTCATTGTTCACGCTGAGTGAGAGGAAGGTGTTCTATGCAATGTTCATTGTTCACGCTGAGTGAGAGGAAGGTGCTCTATGCACTGTTAATTGTTCACGCTAAGTGAGCGGAAGGTGGTCTGTGCTCTGTTCATTGTTCACGCTGAGTGAGAGGAAGGTGGCCTGTGCTTTGTTCATTGTTCACGCTGAGTGAGAGGAAGGTGCTCTATGCACTGTTCATTGTTGATACTAAGTGAAAGGAAGGTGGTCTGTGCTCTGTTCATTGTTCACGCTGAGTGAGAGGAAGGTGGCTGGTGCTCGGTTCATTGTTCACGCTGAGTGAGAGGAAGGTGGCCGGTGCTCTGTTCATTGTTCACGCTGAGTGAGAGGAAGGTGACCTGTGCTCTGTTCATTGTTCCTACTGAGAGGAAAGTGGCCTGTGCTCTGTTCATTGTTCACGCCGAGTGAGAGGAAGGTGCTCTATGCACTGTTTGTTTACGCTGAGTGAGAGGAAGTTGGCCTGTGCTCTGTTCATTGTTCACGCGGAGTGAGAGTAAGGTGCTCCATGCATTGTTTATTGTTTACGCTGAGTGAGAGAAAGGTGGCCTGTGCTCTATTCATTATTCTCGCTGAGTGAGAGGAAGGTGCTCTATGCACTGTTTATTGTTTACGCTGAGTGAGAGGAAGGTGGTCTGTGCTCTGTTCATTGTTCACGCTGAGTGAGAGGAAGGTGGCCGGTGCTCTGTTCATTGTTCATGCTGAGTGAGAGGAAGGTGCTCTATGCATTGTTCATTGTTCACGCTGAGTGAGAGGAAGGTGGCCGGTGCTCTGTTCATTGTTCACGCTGAGTTAGAGGAAGGTGGTCTGTGCTCTGTTCCTTGTTCACACTGAGTGAGAGGAAGGTGGTCTGTGCTCTGTTCATTGTTCACGCTAAGTGAGAGGAAGGAGCTCTATGCACTTTTTGTCTCATGCTGAGTGAGAGGAAGGTGCTCTATGCACTGTTCATTGTTCACGCTGAGTGAGAGGAAGGTGGCCTGTGCTCTATTCATTGTTCACCCTGAGTGAGTGGATGGTGGCCTGTGCTCTGTTCATTGTTCTCGCCAAGTGAGAGGAAGGTGCTCTATGCACTCTTAATGGTTTACGCTGAGTGAGAGGAAGGTGGCCGGTGCTCTGTTCATTGTTTATGCTGAGTGAGAGGAAGGTGCTCTATGCAATGTTTATTGTTCACTCTGAGTGAAAGGAAGGTGGTCTGTGCTCTGTTCATTGTTCACGCCGAGTGAGAGGAAGGTGGTCTGTGCTCTGTTCATTGTTCACGCTGAGAGAGGAAGGTGGCCGGTGCTCTGTTAATTGTTCACGCTGAGTGAGAGGAAGGTGGCCGGTGCTGTGTTCATGGTTCACGCTGATGGAGAGGAAGGTGGCCGGTGCTGTGTTCATTGTTCACGGTGAGTGAGAGGAAGGTGCTCTATACACTGTTCATTGTTCACGCTGAGTGAGAGGGAGGTGCTCTATGCAATGTTTATTGTTCACACTGAGTGAGAGGAAGGTGTTCTATGCACTGTTAATTGTTCACGCTGAATGAGAGGAAGGTGGCCTGTGCTCTGTTCATTGTTCACGCTGAGTGAGAGGAAGGTGCTCTATGCACTGTTCATTATTCACGCCAAGTGAGAGTAAGGTGGCCGGTGCTCTGTTCATTGTTCACTCTGAGTGAGAAGAAGGTGGCCGGTGCTCTGTTAATTGTTCACGCCGAGTGAGAGGAAGGTAGCCTGTGTTCTTTTCATTGTTCACGCTGAGTGAGAGGAAGGTGGCCGGTCCTCTGTTCATTGTTCACGCTGAGTGAGAGGAAGGTGGCCGGTGCTGTGTTCATTGTTCACGCTGAGTGAGAGGAAGGTGCTCTATGCACTGTTCATTGTTCACGCTGAGTGAGAGGAAGGTGCTCTATGCACTGTTCATTGTTCACGCTGAGTGAGAGGAATGTGTTCTATGCACTGTTCATTGTTCACGCTGAGTGAGAGGAAGGTGTTCTATGCAATGTTCATTGTTCACGCTGAGTGAGAGGAAGGTGCTCTATGCACTGTTAATTGTTCACGCTAAGTGAGCGGAAGGTGGTCTGTGCTCTGTTCATTGTTCACGCTGAGTGAGAGGAAGGTGGCCTGTGCTTTGTTCATTGTTCACGCTGAGTGAGAGGAAGGTGCTCTATGCACTGTTAATTGTTCACGCTAAGTGAGCGGAAGGTGGTCTGTGCTCTGTTCATTGTTCACGCTGAGTGAGAGGAAGGTGGCCTGTGCTTTGTTCATTGTTCACGCTGAGTGAGAGGAAGGTGCTCTATGCACTGTTCATTGTTGATACTAAGTGAAAGGAAGGTGGTCTGTGCTCTGTTCATTCTTCACGCTGAGTGAGAGGAAGGTGGCTGGTGCTCGGTTCATTGTTCACGCTGAGTGAGAGGAAGGTGGCCGGTGCTCTGTTCATTGTTCACGCTGAGTGAGAGGAAGGTGACCTGTGCTCTGTTCATTGTTCCTACTGAGAGGAAAGTGGCCTGTGCTCTGTTCATTGTTCACGCCGAGTGAGAGGAAGGTGCTCTATGCACTGTTTGTTTACGCTGAGTGAGAGGAAGTTGGCCTGTGCTCTGTTCATTGTTCACGCGGAGTGAGAGTAAGGTGCTCCATGCATTGTTTATTGTTTACGCTGAGTGAGAGAAAGGTGGCCTGTGCTCTATTCATTATTCTCGCTGAGTGAGAGGAAGGTGCTCTATGCACTGTTTATTGTTTACGCTGAGTGAGAGGAAGGTGGTCTGTGCTCTGTTCATTGTTCACGCTGAGTGAGAGGAAGGTGGCCGGTGCTCTGTTCATTGTTCATGCTGAGTGAGAGGAAGGTGCTCTATGCACTGTTCATTGTTCACGCTGAGTGAGAGGAAGGTGGCCTGTGCTCTGTTCATTGTTCACCCTGAGTGAGTGGATGGTGGCCTGTGCTCTGTTCATTGTT
>CAWUFW010032693.1:0-13471 GCA_963921515.1 Calotriton arnoldi | reverse complement strand
ACACTGCCCGAACACCACTGCACTGCCCTAAACCCTGAAACATCACCCACAGCAAGACCCCCTACACTGCCCGAACACCACTGCCCTAAACCCTGAAACACCACCCCCAGCACGACCCCCTACACTGCCCAAACACCACTGCACTGCCCTAAAGCCTGAAACACCACCCCCAGCACGACCCCCTACACTGTCCGAACACCACTGCTCTGCCCTAAACCCTGAAACACCAGCCCCAGCACGACCCCCTACACTGCCCGAACACCACTGCACTGCCCTAAACCCTGAAACACCAGACCCAGCACGACCCCCTACACTGCCCGAACACCACTGCACTACCCTAAACCCAGAAACACCACCCCAAGCACGACCCCTACACTGCCCGAGCACCACTGCACAGCCCTAAACCCTGAAACACCAGCCCCAGCACGACCCCCTACACTGCCCGAACACCACTGCACTGCCCTAAACCCTGAAACACCAGCCCCAGCACGACCACCTACACTGCCCGAACACCACTGCACTGCCCTAAACCCTGAAACACCAGCCCCAGCATGACCCCCTACACTGCCCGAACACCACTGCACTGCCCTAAACCCTGAAACACCAGCCACAGCATGACCCCCTACACTGCCCGAACACCACTGCACTGCCCGAAACCTTGAAACGCCACCCCATGCACGACCCCTACACTGCCCGAACACCACTGCACTGCCCTAAACCCTGAAACACCACCCCCAGCACGACCCCCTACACTGCCCGAACACCACTGCACTGCCCAAAACCCTGAAACACCACCCCCTGCACGACCCCCTACACTGCCCGAACACTACTGCACTGCCCTAAACCCTGAAACACCATCCCCAGCACGACCCCCTACACTGCATGAACACCACTGCACTGCCCTAAACCCTGAAACACTACCCCCAGCAAGACCCCTACACTGCCCGAACACTACTGCACTGCCCTAAACCCTGAAACATCACCCACAGCAAGACCCCCTACACTGCCCGAACACCACTGCCCTAAACCCTGAAACACCACCCCCAGCACGACCCCCTACACTGCCCGAGCGCCACTGCACTGCCCTAAACCCTGAAACACCACCCCCAGCACGACCCCTACACTGTCCGAACACCACTGCTCTGCCCTAAACCCTGAAACACCAGTCCCAGCATGACCCCCTACACTGCCCGAACACCACTGCACTGCCCTAAACCCTGAAACACCAGCCCCAGCATGACCCCCTACACTGCCCGAACACCACTGCACTACCCTAAACCCAGAAACACCACCCCAAGCACGACCCCCTACACTGCCCGAGCACCACTGCACAGCCCTAAACCCTGAAACACGAGCCCCAGCATGACCCCCTACACTGCCCGAACACCACTGCACTGCCCTAAACCCTGAAACACCAGCCCCAGCATGACCCCCTACACTGCCCGAACACCACTGCACTGCCCTAAACCCTGAAACACCAGCCCCAGCATGACCCCCTACACTGCCCGAACACCACTGCACTGCCCGAAACCCTGAAATGCCACCCCATGCACGACCCCCTACACTGCCCGAACACCACTGCACTGCCCTAAACCCTGAAACACCACCCCCATCACGACCCCCTACACTGCCCGAACACCACTGCACTGCCCAAAACCCTGAAACACCACCCCCTGCACGACCCCATACACTGCCCGAACACTACTGCACTGCCCTAAACCCTGAAACACCATCCCCAGCACGACCCCCTACACTGCATGAACACCACTGCACTGCCCTAAACCCTGAAACACTACCCCCAGCAAGACCCCCTACACTGCCCGAACACTACTGCACTGCCCTAAACCCTGAAACATCACCCCCAGCAAGACCCCCTACACTGCCCGAACACCACTGCCCTAAACCCTGAAACACCACCCCCAGCAAGACCCCCTACACTGCCCGAACACCACTGCACTGCCCTAAACCCTGAAACACCAGCCCCAGCATGACCCCCTACATTGCCCGAACACCACTGCACTGCCCTAAACCCTGAAACACCACCCCCATGCATGACCCACTACACTTTCCGAACACCACTGCACTGCCCTAAACCCTGAAACACCACCCCCAGCACGACCCCCTACACTGCCCGAACACCACTGCACTGCCCGAAACCCTGAAACACCACCCCCTGCACGACCCCATACACTGCCCGAACACTACTGCACTGCCCTAAACCCTGAAACACCATCCCCAGCACGACCCCCTACACTGCATGAACACCACTGCACTGCCCTAAACCCTGAAACACTACCCCCAGCAAGACCCCCTACACTGCCCGAACACTACTGCACTGCCCTAAACCCTGAAACATCACCCCCAGCAAGACCCCCTACACTGCCCGAACACCACTGCCCTAAACCCTGAAACACCACCCCCAGCAAGACCCCCTACACTGCCCGAACACCACTGCACTGCCCTAAACCCTGAAACACCAGCCCCAGCATGACCCCCTACATTGCCCGAACACCACTGCACTGCCCTAAACCCTGAAACACCACCCCCTGCACGACCCACTACACTTTCCGAACACCACTGCACTGCCCTAAGCCCTGAAACACCACCCCCAGCACGACCCCATACACTGCCCGAACACCACTGCACTGCCCTAAACCCTGAAACACCAGCCCCAGCACGACCACCTACACTGCCCGAACACCACTACACTGCCCTAAACCCTGAAACACCAGCCCCAGCACGACCCCCTACACTGCCCGAACACCACTGCACTGCCCTAAACCGTGAAACACCAGCCCCAGCACGACCCCCTACACTGCCCGAACACCACTGCACTGCCCTAAACCCTGAAACACCAGCCCCAGCATGACCCCCTACACTGCCCGAACACCACTGCACTGCCCTAAACCCTGAAACACCTCCCCGTGCATGTGCTGGTACCACATATTCTTAAGCAAAGCAGTGCAGAGAGGGTGATGGTCAGCATTAACAGCGGTTCTGTGCATGCGTATAATAGTTGATGTAGGAAAAAATAAATAGAAATACACAAGGACTAAAAAACATTAATATTAGGACACTGAGAAGGAAAAATACAAATGAAATACATACCTTGAAAAGTTTTGGTCCTTATTGGAGCAGCAGAGGAAGGCTTTACTCCTGTTGCTTCTCCTGTTCTCCATCCTCTTTTTTCTGCTAAGTGTCTTGGTGTGTAGACTGCATGGCTGGGTTCAGGCAGATGTCCGAGCGGTGGTACCATGGTTTGTGGCATTGGACTTTCACGGTGGTAGCTGTGCACCGTGAAGGATCCGTTAAATTTGCTGGCTTTCCACTTGAGAACAATGTTTCTGATGTAAAATGGAGTCTCTAATGGTCTGGGTGTCTGTTGGACATCCGCTGGAGGTGCGTTTGTGCACTTGTTGGCTGCACGTGTTAGCTGTTTAGAGAAAAACTTTACGGCTTTTGTTTGCACAGGCAAATATGTTCCCATTTAATTTCTTAATACATTTGCTGTGCGCGACTGTAGTGCTTGATTTATAAAGGCATTTCAGCACTTGTATCTAGGGCAGTAGAGAAATTTTGCATATATATATATATATAGATATATAAATATATCAGTGATGTCATCAGTGATGTCATTTGAGATGTCATCAGTGATGTCATCAGTGATGTCACTGACCATGCCATGAATGATGTAATATGTGATGTCATGAGCAGTGCATTGCGGGGCGCGAGTTATAGTTAGCTGAACTAACTATCACAGTGGAATTTCTATGGTTTTGTATGAGTGAAATGTCCAGCTCACTATAACACCCCTGAAACCTATGGTTTTTTCAGTGAATTTCAAAGGTTTTATAAATGCTAATTTCTAACTACAATGTCCCTGAAACCTATATTGTTTTAAACTAAATTTAAAAAAGACGTGCATACTTTTTGTAGTGAAAATTTAACTGTAACAGTAGTCTGTTATAAGTTATAATTTAACAATGTTTAAAACTTAATTAGCACTAATTAACATATAAGTGTGGAAAAAGTGTGACGGAGCAGCTATGATACCTGACTTCGAACAACAGCGTTCACAGTTCGATTCCCGGCTCCAGCGGCACATTAGCCCACCACTATATCACTGTGGGCAACACCTTGCTTAATCTTTCCGACGCCCCCAAGCGCCGGCACACCTTTCCAGGGGTAGCTGTACGCTTTAATTTAAAACCATAGTGATGAGAAATATTATCACGTTTTTTTTTCTTCTATTCTGAAAGATCTTTTTTTTATGTCTTCTATTTAGAATTACGGCAATTAATAAATGTATTTACTCATGAGAATGGAAATGACACGGTTTTCCGGGTAACACTTTTTAAGCTCTCCAACGTATGTACATATTAAGGACCGTATACGTGTTAGGTGCGAAATCGAAACTTTTCCGCTTCACATTTTGTAACTTTTCCAAACATGTGCACAAGTTAAACAGTTAAAACGTGAGCACGTGTCAACTGTAAAACGTGACATCTAAATGGGCGGAGCCGCATCTTCCTTCCATAGACTACTCAATAACCAAAAAGTATATAAACCACACCCGTTGATTGATTAGTTTCGTTTTTCGAGTTATTTACACGTCTCCATTCAGTGATGCAGGTGCTCTTTTCTACAGTCGGATTCTTCTTTTGCGGCCACAAAACATAATCATGAGTTGTAAGTTATTTGATTATGGCATTCTAGATATTTATAATACGTAGCTATTTGTCAATATTTAAACACTTATAGTTAGAAAAAAGTGTTATTGGTTGTTTTTGCCATTTATATGTAACGTCAGCAGCTTGTTTTCAGAAACAGACAGAATACAGCAAACATTGTTCCTGTTCTGGCTCCTTTGAGCTCATATAGTGTGACTTTGTATATTATAATATTGACACTGTACTTGACCTCAGAAGTGTTGGTGACCCATCAGCGCGAAGACTAAAGATTTATATGTAACGTCAGCAGCTTCTAGTTTGTAGTCTATTTCCCCCTTGAGATCATATAGTGTGAATATGTATATTATAATAACCACACATTATGATCTCAGAGGAGTTTGTGACCCGTCGGCGCGAAGACTAAAGATTTATATGTAACGTCAGCAGCTTCTGGTTTTTAGTCTATTTCTCCCTTGAGATCATATAGTGTGAGTATGTATATTGTAATATTTACATTTATACTGACCTCAGTGGAGTTTTTTTGATATTTCTATTTTTGTCTGTTGCGGTTCCTATTCACCTTCTCCCTATAGAATATATACTACCAGTAGTGTGTATTATTATACTACTATCCTATATATTCTTAAAGGAGTACGTGATTTGTTAGCAAAGCAGTGAGCGACCTCTAAGCACTACGACTGAACTTTCCCGAATTCTACAGAACAGAAATTATAAAAAATGATAAAGCGTACATTTCTATGTAATATAAAGTGATGTATGTTTAACTGTTTTTTACTTGTTATTGTTCTTGTGACCTGAGATGATGTAGTGCGGGAGTGTTTCTTGTAGCACTTCTTTTATACTTTATCTAAAAGTAACTCATGCCCTCTTATATTATCAAGAATATGGGGCAACACTTTTACAAACTATAGCAGAAAAAAAAGGGAGGGTGTTCCCACGCTTAGGGGATATTTTATGAATTGCGTTTTTATTTGTCACCCCTTTGATATATACATCTTCAGTTTCCGAAGAAAGTATATTTGTAATTGCTTACTAAAAACTATTTCAAACCTAGACAGAAATTTTTGCTGCGCAACCACAGCTCCCCGTCAGAAAAATAAACACCACATTATAACTAAACAGTGCTCCTGGGAAGTATCCCACCCGCAAACCTAATAAAAAGAAGACCGCAACACACTTTATTTTCCCGCCGTGATTTGTATACCCCACGCCAATTATATAAATGGCCCTTAAAATATATAAAAAACAATTTTTACCTTCACAATCCCTGTCCACCACCTTGTGACCACTGTACGGAGTTAATAGTGTTCCTACCCTCCCCGCTACTACTTTCTTTTCCCGTACTCCATTGAAGTGCATCACAAAATGGTTCACAACAGTGAACCGTTCCCAGCCAATAATGAGCAAACTTGTACTCGGAACACTTTAGCCAATAAAATGTCCATGGTGTTCCGCAGAGGGGGAGGGAATTGCTGCCAACACTTCTACTTTCAATGGTTTACAGCCAATGAACATTCACCTTGGGAAGGTCCTGCTTGGAACAAGTTACCCAATCAGATGTCCCTGATGCTCCGCGGAGGGGGAGCGAATGGCTGGTAACACTTCTACTTTCAATGGTTTACAGCCAATGAACATTAAGCTTGGGATCGTCCTGCTTGGAACACGTCAGCCAATCAGATGTTCCTGCTACTCCACGGACGGGGAGGAAATGGCTGGCAACACTTCTACTTTCAATGGTTCGCAGCCAATGAACATTAAGCTTGGGAAGGTCCTGCTTGGAACACGTCAGCCAATCAGATGTCCCTGCTACTCCGCGGACGGGGAGGAAATGGCTGGCAACACTTCTACTTTCAATGGTTCGCAGCCAATGAACATTAAGCTTGGGAAGGTCCTGCTTGGAACACGTCAGCCAATCAGATGTCCCTGCTACTCAGCGGACGGGGAGGAAATGGCTGGCAACACTTCTACTTTCAATGGTTCGCAGCCAATGAACATTAAGCTTGTGAAGGTCCTGCTTGGAACACGTCAGCCAATCAGATGTCCCTGCTACTCCGCGGACAGGGAGGAAATGGCTGGCAACACTTCTACTTTCAATGGTTCGCAGCCAATGAACATTGAGCTCGTTGTTGGAACACCTCAGCCAATTAAATGTTAATTTTGTTCCAGACACACAAACAGAACATGCCCTCCCACATAATATTAAATTTCGACTAAGAAAGTGACACTGTCTGTGATAAAAGTGAACACCTCATTATAAGTAAACATTACTGCGCATTATATTAAAGGAAGGCTGCAATAGGGCACATTGTTATTTTCCTGATATGATTTACACAGCCTACTGAACATTGCCGCAATACCGCACATTCACACTACCTGTGTGTGCACCCTACACACTGCTTGCCGCAATAAGGCGCATTGTTTTCCCGACGGGATTTCCAGAGCCTACGCAACCTTGCCGCAATACCGCGCACCGTTGTTCTGCGGATGTGATTTCCACGGCCTACGCAACAATCAAACTCCCTGCCTCTGCACTGTACAGACTGCTTAAAGTAAGGCCACAATGTTCCTACTATACCCTCTTATACAATTTTTTTCTTTTGTTTCACCCTACGCCTTTCAACTCAGTCATAAAATGGCTGCCAACACTTCCTAGTTTCAACAGTTTGCAACCAATGAGCTGCACGCTCGTGCTCGTAACGCCTCAGCCAATCAGATGTCAGAATTCTCAAATATCGATATCTGTAAATTTTGATATTTCTATAAAACTACTGAACGGACTTACCCCATTTAAACAAAAGCGTGCTTTCTGGACCAAGACCTTTCTCCCTGCCAAATTTGGCATAATTCCATTCAGCAGTTTGACCTGTAGCCTTGTCTAAAGTTTTCTATGGAAATTGCATGGAGAAAACACGTTTTGGGACCCCCTTTTTTCTCAGCCCCCCTTAACGAATCCCCCCCAAACTTTCAGGATATGAGCTCACCTGAAAAGAGGACCTTTTTGGAAAATTTCGTAAAGATTCGTCAAACGACGCCAAAGTTATAAGCACATCAAAAAATGCTTTTCCTATGGAAACGTGGTCCTAACTATAACTATCTACTGGCGACCTCCAGTAGATTATATATATATATATATATATATATATATATATTCACTGAAAAAACCATAGGTTTTAGGGACAGTTATAGTTAGTTGGACATTGCACTCGTACAAAACCCGTGAAATTCCCCCGTTATAGTTAGTTCAGCTAACTATAACTCGCGCCCGCAATGCACTGCTGATGACGTCACATATTACATCACTCATGACATGGTCAGTGACATCACTGATGACATCACTGATGACATCTCAAATGACATCACTGATGACATCATCCAGTGACTGTGTGTTTCTGTAAAGTTTAAATATTTTTAATAAATATAGGGTAAGGCGTATTGAAGAATGAGTGGGTGTATAAGTGTCTGAATGGATGATTTAGTAGGTGCGTGACTGACTCTATAAGTGAGTGATTTAACGTATCTTACTGAATGCATGGGTTAGTGACTAAACTGGGTGAATGTCTGTATCCGTCTGTCTGTTGCTGTGTAAGTGGCTGCATGTGTTTGTGAATAGCTACATGAGTGTCTATATGAGTTATTGAATGGTTGTCTGAGTATCTGTATGGGTGCCTGAGTGTTTGTGTGAGAGGGGTGTGTGCGACTCTGTGCATAGATGTGTGAGTGGGTAATTCACTGGGTGGATGGTTTCAAGAGTGCATCTGTGATAGACTGTATGGGTGGGTAAGTGTGTGTAAGAGTGTGTTAGTGAGTGAATGTATGTCCCAGTGGTACATGTGTGAGTAACTACATATGTAAAAGGCAGTATATATGTGTGTTGGAGTATATAAATAGCTATAAGCGAGAGTGAGTGATTGTGATAGTGGCTGTATGGATGAGTGTGTGCTTGTATCAGTGATTGTATAGGAGCGTAACAATGTGCTAGTATTTGTATGATTAAGTGAGCTGGTGTGTGTATAACTGTATAGGTGAGTAAATGGCAGTGTGTTTAATTATTTGCATGACTGACTAGGAGTGTGAGTACCTCTATGGATGAGTGGCGGTGTTTGAGTGTCTATATAGGAGTAAGAGTGCATATGATAGTCCTGTACTGAGTGACCATAAGTATGAGTGACTGTACGGGTGAGTGAGTGGATGTGTGTGTGTAGACCTAAGAAACAGTGAGTGGGTATGTAGTTATTGGTGTTGGAGTGTCTATGGTTTTGCGAATGGCAGTCTGTAATTTAGATTGGGTGTATCAAAGGTTATATTAGGGTGTGAGGAGCTGCATCAGATTATCACGTGGATGATGTCATCAGTGATGTCATTTGAGATGTCATCAGTGATGTCATCAGTGATGTCACTGACCATGTCATGAGTGATGTAATATGTGACGTCATCAGCAGTGCATTGCGGGGGCGCGAGTTATAGTTAGCTGAACTAACTATAACGGGGGAATTTCACGGGTTTTGTACGAGTGCAATGTCCAACTAACTATAACTGTCCCTAAAACCTATGGTTTTTTCAGTGAATTTCAAAGGTTTTTTAAATGCTAATTTCTAACTATAACATATCTGAAACCTATGGTTTTTTCAGTGAATTTCAAAGGTTTTTTAAATGCTAATTCCTAACTATAACATGTCTGAAACCTACGGTTTTTTCAGTGAATTTCAAAGGTTTTGTAAATGACAATTTTTAAATGTATTAATTGTTATATTAATTTTTTTCATACTGATTTATTACATTTTTAGAATTTTTTTTTACATATTTTATTTTTTAAATTACATTGTAATTACATTATACATTACATTACAAAAATACTTTCTCAGAATGAATTACTTTAGTTTAAATACTTTGCACATAGGCAATAGACTTTTAAGTACAGTAGTTACAGTTGTTGCAATGGGCAACACATTTTCAAACACAATGCAACATTCAGCTCAATGTGAATTTCTAGTTAAATGCAATTAGTTACTTTATGGATTACTTTTCTAACCACAGGACTGGATCCTGGATTCAGTCCTGGTACATCTCCTGTAAACAGTTGAGTAAAAGCGTTTTGGTTACAGTCGTGATTTTTAAGGAATATTATTGTATTTTAAAAGTTGACACTTAGAAACTTTTTCTCATAGAATCACCAATGTTATCCTATGGAAGGAAATTCACTTAGCAGGTAAAAACTATTATCATTACTTTTTCTTACTCAGTGTTGGATCCTGGATCCAGCACTGGTGCATCTCCTGTAAACAGTTGAAAGAATGCGTTTAAGTCATACAGGCGATTTTTAAGGAATATTTGTAGTTTGTGAAAATCGACACTTTGAAACTTTTCTGCTGAAAACCAGACAATGGATTCCTATGGAAGAAAATATAAGTTACTGGTAAGTACGGTTAAAATTACTTTTCAGGACCAGTACTGGGCTGAAAGATACAGCACTGAGGTCTCTCCTTATAACAGGTGAGTAAATCGGAATTCGTATTTCGGCTGATTTTAGAGGAATATTATAAAGTTCCAAAACTCCACACTTAGAAGAATTTCCAAGTGAAACCAGTCAATGTTAGCCTATGGAAGGAAATTCAAGTTACTGGTAAGTACGGTTAAAATTACTTTTCAGGACCAGTACTGGGCTGAAAGATGCAGCACTGAGGTCTCTCCTGATAACAGGTGAGTAAATCGAAATTCGTATTTCGGCTGATTTTAGAGGAATATTTGTATGTTTCAAAAATCAACACAGAAACTTTTTCAGCAAAAAGCAGGCAATGATATCCTATGGAAGGAAATTCAAGTTACTGGTAAGTACGGTTAAAATTACTTTTGAGGATCAGTACTGGGCTGAAAGATGCAGCACTGAGGTCTCTCCTGATAACAGGTGAGTAAAAAGGAATTCGTATTTCGGCTGATTTTAGAGGAATATTTTAAAGTTCCAAAACTCCACACTTAGAAGAATTTCCAAGTGAAACCAGTCAATGTTAGCCTATGGAAGGAAATTCAAGTTACTGGTAAGTACGGTTAAAATTACTTTTCAGGACCAGTACTGGGCTGAAAGATACAGCACTGAGGTCTCTCCTGATAACAGGTGAGTAAATCGGAATTCGTAGTTCGGCAGATTTTAGAGGAATATTTGCACAATGGTGAAGGGAGGGGCGGGGCCTGAGGTGACATCTGTGCAAACGCGCCCTGTGGCGCGTTTTAAGTTGGGGATTAAGTCCCCTTGAATCATGAGGGTCCCTACGGGCCAACTAGCCCACCAGGAACCTCCAGTATGCGCCAGGGGGCTGCGTTGCAGAGATGTGTAGAGAGGCCACACCCCTTTTACACCTCTCTGCAACACAGCTCTGTGGCGCTTTCTGGATGTACCTGTTGGGCTAGTTGGCCCCCAGGGACCCTCAGGATTGAAGGGGATTTAATTCCCCATCTTAAAACGTGCCACGGGGCCTGTTTGCACACATGTCACCTGAAGCCCCGCCCCCTCCCTTCACCACTGTGCAAACGCGCCCCGTGGCGCGTTTTAAGTCGGGGGATTAACTCCCCTTGAATCCTGAGGGTCCCTGGGGTGCAACTAGCCCACCAGCTACCTCCATTAAGCACCACAGAGCTGCGTTGCAGAGAGGTGTAAAAAGGGGCGTGGCCTCTGTACACCTCTCTGCAAGGCAGCTCCCTGGCACATACTGGAGGTTCCTGGTGGGCTAGTTGGCCCCAGGGACCCCCAGTATTGAAGGGGAATTACTTCCCCATCTGCAAACGCGCCAGGGGCGCGTTTGCAGAGTGGTGAAGGAAGGGGCGGGACCTGCGGGCCCGATAGTTTTTTTTTTTTCCTCTGAAGGGGGGCTGTGTGGCCCCCTTCCTTTTTCCTAACTTTAGGCCCTGGGGACCCCATCCCCCAGGGCCTTACCCCTTTTTTTTAATTAAAATTTTTTAAAAAACGGGAAGGGGGCCGCGTGGCCCCCTTCCCTGGGCCTGTATTGGCCCCGGGGACCCCATCCCCGGGGCACGGCCTCAATTTTTTTATATTTTTATTTGGAGGGGGCTGCGTGGCCCCCTCCTCAGGCCATTTAAGGCCCCGGGGACCCCATCCCCGGGGCCGGCCTTGACCTTATTTTTTTTTTTTTTTTTAAACTTTGGGGAGGGGGCTGCGTGGCCCCCTCCCGGGCCACTTATGGCCCCGGGGACCCCATCCCCGGGGCCTGGCCTCACGTTGGAGACTGTGGGGGGGTCCCCAATTACCCCCACAGTCCCAGCCGGCTCCCCGCCTCCTGCGGAAGCCAGCATTGCTTTTCCACATGGGGAGCAGCTAACATGCTGCTCCCCATGTGGAAAGCAATTGGTTTGCATTTTGAAAGAGAGAGCAGGTTTCCTGCTCTCTTTCAAAATGCAAACCAAGTTTGCTATGACAGGACGGGAGCCGCGAGGCTCCCGTCCTGTCATAGCAAACAGCAGTGTCCCGGGGTAGGCACCCCGGGACACTGCAGGAGCTGGCCCTGGGGGTGGCAGTCCCCAGGGCCATCAAGGGCTCCAGGAGGGGGCCGCGCGGCCCCCTCCCATTCAGTGCACAGCCCCGGGGAGGTGGTGGTCCCCGGGGCTTGGGGGTCCGTAACGGACCCCCATATTTAAATGTTTAGTGCCCCGGGGAGGTGGCGGTCCCCGGGGCGTGTGGGGGGGCTGGAGCCCCCCCACACAGGTTTTTTAATTTAAAAAAAAGAAGCCCCGGGGAGGTGGTGGTCCCTGGGGCTGCGGGAGGGCTCAGAGCCCTCCCGCACCATTTGTAAAAGAAAGCCCCGGGGGTGGCGGTCCCTCGGGGCTTGGGGGCCCTTTGAGGCCCCCATACATAAATTGAACACCCCCACCATGCCCCCGGGACTTGGGCCACCCGGGGGCAAAATGCACTCGAGCGCGGGAGACAGCGCTTCGATTTTTTTTTCGGCAGGATCCGCGCACCCTGAGCGCATCCTGCCGATTTTTTAAAAAAATGCTTTTTCTGCCCAGGGGGTCCTTATGGGACCCCCTGAGCAGACCTAGAGGGTCAGGGTGTTTCTACCCTGCTCCCTTTGTGCGCTTTGCGCACTTGTTTCTGTCCCTCGGTTCTACCGAGGGACAAAATGGCTGCCAACATTTCCTGAATCGGAATGTTGACAGCCAGCTGACAGCCAATTAACATGCAGCTCGTGATCGGGACGGTGCGCGCAGGGTGCGCTCAGGGTGCGCGAATCCTCCGTGCCCATAGATATATATGTACTTTTACTTTTGATTTTCTCAGCAACTACTGAACGGATTTACACCATTTAACAAAAGGGTTCTTTCTGAACCAAGAACTACCTCTTTGCCAAATTTGGTGTAATTCCGTTCAGCAGTTCGGGCTGTAGCCGTGTCTAAAGTTTCCTATGGAAAAATGAATGGGGAAAACGTGTTTTGGGACCCCCTTTTTCTCGGCCCCGCTTGACGAATCCCCCGAGACTTTCAGGCTAGGAGCGGACCGGAGCGCCCCACAAAGTTTGAAAATTTTGCGAAGATACGTCAACCGGCAAGAGAGTTATTTCAAATAGAATGTCGCGGATTTCCTATGGAAAATAGGTTGTAACTATAACTATCTACTGGCGACCGCCAGTAGATAATATATATATATATATATATATATATATATATATATATTATCTACTGGCGGTCGCCAGTAGATAGTTATAGTTAGGACCTATTTTCCATAGGAAATTCACAACATTCTATTTCCAATACGTAACTGAACTAAGCACACT
>CAWUFW010032692.1:0-13472 GCA_963921515.1 Calotriton arnoldi | reverse complement strand
CATCTTCCATTACCTGAGTGGGTCCTTCACCTAGGATTTCCTTTCACTCTTTTCCCTTCTTTCGTCTTTTTGGGCACAGGTGACTTTTTACGCCTGGCCATAAGAACAGTGTCCTTTTTTGGGTTTACACCTTTTTTGGGTTTACATGATAATCAACATACCATTGTATGTGTTGTGTGACAGGGAATATTGTAGCCAAGCAGATGATTCACATTTCTAAATCTCTTCAAAAGTAACCCTCTATCTACACTGTTCATGTCTCAGATATGCAATAGGCCTGTACAGTGGAAACAACACAAATAGAAAAGTGTTAACAGACCTGTGTGAGTAAGGGGATAGTTAATAGTGACAGACACACATTGGCACTGTGGGTCAATGGAAAGAAGTATCATGTCAGGGGGTCTCCTTAGTCACCATGCCTCATATTATCCATTTAACAGCTATCAGTGCTACTAGTCTGATAGCCAACTGTGAACATCCATGTATCAGCAGGTCTACAGGGACATTAATTACTCTGTGCATCAGTTCTCCTAACACAGTAACTCTGGTCCAGGCTGAGTCATGGCCCAGACTGCCCACATATCAATGTCAGGCCTGCTCTCCACAGGCTGAGGCTGCTTATCCCTCATAAACCTCACATTTCCATCCATTCAACCAATACTAAAAAGTCAAACTTCTGGCCATTCCATATGTGATCATATGGTTGTTTGGTACTCTGAAGAGGTCTGTGAGGTATAGCTACCTCTAAGACAACTGTTTTACAAAGTCTGATGCGGGCTGAGTGATCATTGGGATGGTACACTTGGCAAACATCATCCTCAAATGCTTCTAACAGTATACAGAAATGGCTCATGGTGTGAAGCCTATACATAACAATGCACATATGCCATGATTAATTGTAGCTACTATGAACTTCAGCCCTGTATGGAGATTTGCATGAAACACAAGAAGAAATCACCCTCATTACACATTCCAGTGGTGGCCTTCTCTCCACAAAGTCCAAGGTCCCATAATCCATTTCATGTGTGCCCTATTTAGGGGCCCCACAATGTATGCAAGCAACATAATGCTTACACTCTGACACTCAGAGGCACACTATAGCCTATGGGAATAGAAAGGAAGCAGTGAAATGGAGTTAACTATGTATTTTAGAAACGTACCTGAATACAGGTGAAGGACCTCATCTACAAGCGTGTCCAGCTCCTCTGGAGTGAAGGGATGGGCCCTTTCCCCTGTAGTCTGTGCCATGATTCTTCCCAGAGGTGGCAAACAGCAGCTAAAATGGAGGAGGTATTGATAACAGCAGTGTCAGGAGGCAAGTGAGTTTTTTCCCAGCCGTCGCGTACATGTACGCCACGTAGGTGGTCATCAGTGATGGCGCACACGGCCATCGGCCTGTGACTGCCACTTTCCCCAACATTAGATTATGGCAGTGAGCTCCGTGCATGCAACCGCATGGTCGACTACCACCGGCGGCATACGCTCGACATGTCCTATTAGCGAGGTGTGGCATCCGCCATATTAGTGGTTAGGAAAACTATACATAGGCAAAATGTGTGCAGTGCACTGTACACCACAGTTGGCGGTAATACATGTTATGCTACCCTCACTATAGTGGCAATTTAAATTCTTTGAATTGATGATGTGCACAATTCTGTAACAGACCTGTGAAGGTCAGCTTGGGGATGACAGGTGGATGTTTAAGATCTGACAATGCTGATGTAAAATCAGTACTGCTTCATGAAGCATTGATAATCAGACACATGAATTTAGCCTTACTCTTCACATATGTTTCTCTGCACACTGTAACCAAGATACATTTTTGTGTTACTTCTTACATAGGTACCCTGGGACAGGGAGGAGACGCCAGTCTCGAGTCTACCACCCAGTTCCAGACTTACACACCATGGAAGTATGACATATCATCATGAAGTTTTGTTTAAATAGGCAAACAATCCTGGATCTATGTCATCAGTTGGAGCTGACCTATTGTCTCACCCTAATATCCCTACATCAATACCATCACTAGTTAAACTCATGTCAGTTTTGCATTTTTTGGCCAAAGGCTCATTTCAATTCACTGTTGCTATTTCTGGTGGAAAGTCACAACCTATGTTCAGTAGGGTCCTCAAAGAGGTGCTTGCAGCACTTTTGAGACACGTGAGCAGCTATATCCAGTTCCCCACACATCAGTATTTAGCCACTGTGAAGGTGGATTTCTGTGGATTTGGTCACATCCCACATGTAATTGGATCTATTGATGGCACCTATGTTGGCTTAGTACCACAACATGACTGGGAGAAAGTCTACCAGAACAGGAAGCACTTCCATTCTATCAACGTGCAAGTTGTGTGCTTACTGGATTTCTATATCTCTAATGTCTGTGGCCGGTTGCAGGATATGCACATGATTCCTTCGTACAGCGGAACATTACCATACCGCAGCTGATGCCACAACTACAACTGGAGAGGGCCTGGCTTGTAGGTAAATGTGATCTGACCTAACTTTGTGTGGGAAATGTAAGGTACTGTGATCTAAAAGTGTGTAACTAAATGTTGCCCTTCTGTCTATCTTTCATCTAGAAGACTCAGCGTATTCCAACCGGCCATGGTTGTTGGCAAAGTTAAGGATTCCTACAACGCCAGGGGAAGTCTGCTTCAATGAGGCCCATGGACGAACACAGTGGCCAGTGGAGCAGGCTTTTGGGCTCCTCAAAGCCAGATTCAGATGTCTGGACCAGACTGGGGGAGCCCTCCTCTACTCACCCGGGAAGATGTGTAAGATGACCGTGGCCTGCTGCATACTCCACAACATTGTCCTGCAACGGAACATACCTTATATCGTAGAGGATGCAGGCCATGAAGCTCCACGCGGTGGGCACCCTGAAATGCCAAATGAAGATAATGATAGTGGTGAAGAGGAAGGAATTGACTTGCATCAGGATCTGATCAGAACTACTTCTCCTGAGTGTAAGTATGGTGTGAGGTGTGATTACTTTGACTAGTCTTACAACTCTTCTAGTGATGTTGTGAGGAGGGTGTTAATGCTACATACTAGTAATATATGTGTCTGGAAATATCTGGGGAAAGGTGTTTGTATTGTAAGTGTAGCTTTGTTCAGCTGTAAATGTTGTTTTGAACTGTGTTCTTTTCAAAAGTGGCCTTTGTATTTCCTCAGGATCTGTGCGATGCTCTTAATGACCCACCTCCCAGCACCACTGATCTATATGCTATTATAGCGCCAAGTGTCAGAGTGGCCAGATGGGGAGAAGGGAATGGGAAGGGAACAGCAGGGAAGGAGACCTGTGAAAACAAAAGATACACACAAAAAGGCAAACAACACAAAGTTAAATAAATTCTTATAATCTTCTGAATAGTCAATTGCACCTTATTGGGATTTATATATCAAAGGATGTGCTATTGGGATTAAGCAAGCGCTCTGTTGCTGAGGTTTAATAGCACTTAACCAACAATAATCATGACTTATTACCATCCGGTAATGTATCCAATCATGTGTTACAATGTGTTGAACAAAATTGACTATTAATTATTCTTAACACCTGAATAAAAGAAATAATTCTAAGTTTTCATTAGATGTTTTGTTCGTAAGGATACTCTGCAGTTCACTGGTTAAATCATCTCGAGCCCGAAATGATCGAGTTGGTTTTTATTTGTCAAGCGCAAACCTTGCCTGTCAAAAGAACAATGTAAAACATGCGGCTTACCATTCAGAGTCTGACCCACTCTGAACATGTGTAACTGTAGCCGAATCACAGAGGAAGCGCGTCCTTGAACCACGGCAACCCCGAAAGCCGAGTCGGATTGCCGGAAGTGGGCAGGAACTGAGGAAATCACCGCCAGAGGCCCGGGAACTGGAAGAAACTCTTCATCTCCAAAAGCAATCCCTCGGGAATGCTAAAAACTCAGGTCGGGATCGGAGACGGGAATGAAGCATCCGCTCCGCACGAGGAAAGCAGAATAGTGAGCAGCGGTTGACGGGCGGGGCCGCTGATATTAGGAGAGACCACACCCAAGATGGCGGCCACACCAAGGCCCTGGGACTTGTAGTGCTTGCACTGCAATAAGAATAAGGGCAATTTAAACAAGCATCATTGGGGACATAGTCAGCTCAGTAAAGTACAGGAGACACAATCAGTTTCTCAAAGGGCAGAATAGGCACATACAAAACATTATTGGCAGCTAAACCACAGAAGGCACTATCAGTGTCCAGGGCAACGTAACCACCAGCATGCAGAGTTCCTATAATGAAGTTTGCCACAACAAGGATATACCATGGCACGGGAACAAAGCACAGATGGTACCATGCTGCAATGAGTGGTGGGGGGCGGGCCCTAGAACGCGCGACGCCATAGCGCTGACAGTACTCCCCCCTCCCAAGCATGTTCTAGGGCCCGGCTTGAAAGGATGGAGGAGATGAAAGCGCTTCAGTAGATGAGGTGCATGCACATGCTCTGCGAGGACCCAGGAGTCGTTTTCCGGGCCATATCCTTTCCAGGATACTAAATACCAAAGGGTATGTCCACGCTGTTTACTGTCTCTTATGGCCTGCACTTCGTACTCCCATTCCCCATGAACTAAGATGGAGTGAGGTCGGGGATGACAAAGTGAAGAGGCCGCCTTCAGAAGGGGCATGTGAAAAACAGGGTGAATGCGTAAGGATCAAGGCAACTGATAAGTAACAGGATTTACTTGTTTTATTACTGGATAAGGACCAATAAACTTAGGATAAAACATGTGTTTATGTCTAAAGGTGATGCTGCGCATTGACAACCACACTTTGTCCCCAGGTTGGTACGCAGGTCCCGCCCTATGATGTTTATCATATTGTTGTTTATATTTAGCTTTTGCTTGGTTTAAATGTCTCTGATTAGAAAGTTGGGTCTGATGGAGCTGTTGCAAAGGGTCCTTGACTGTTGGGGTACTATCCGCAACAGTAGGTATAGAGAGTGGTAACGTTTGAGGATGATAGCCATATAAACCAAAGAACGGTGTAATGTCAGTAGATGAGTGACATGAATTATTATAAGCTACTTCTGCCAGCCATAAAAGGGACACTCAGGAGTCTATGGCCTCGTCTGCATAGCACTGTAAGTATTGTTTGAGTGTCTGGTTCAAACGTTCTGTTTGCCCATCAGTTTGTGGGTGATGACTGGTGGAGAGTGTGGAAGAAATTTGCAACGCTTGACACCATGTCTGCCAAAAGTGAGAGGAGAACTGTGAACCCCGATCTGAAAGTATTACAGAGGGGAGACCATGAAATCGTACAATATTTTGTAACAGTAGAATCGCCAACTGACTAGCGGTAGGTAGCTTTGTGCATGCAAGAAAAGGAGCATATTTTGTCAGACTATCCACTACTACGAGGATCACCGAACAGTTCTGTACCTTTGGGAGGCCTATAATAAAATCTAGAGTTATATGCTCCCATGGTGGTGTTGGGGTTGGAAGAGGCTGCAACAAGCATTTAGGTTTAGAATGATCTGTTTTATTACTTGCACAAACATCACATTCCTCCACCATTCTTTTAATGTCTTTCCTTAATGTTGGCCACCAAAAATATCTCTGCATCAATTCTAAAGTTTTGGGGAAACCTGGATGACCTGCTGTTGGAATGGTGTGTAACCAGTGGAAAACCGTTTGTTGCATTTCTGTAGTAGGAATAATGAGTTGATATTCATGCAGTGGTAATCCCTGTTTTATACACCGTCGTGGACATTCTCTTATCCATGCTTGCAAGTTGGTGACCTTGAAATGATCACGAAGGGTGTCAAAAAATTGGTCATTGTCCATTAAACAAAGCACTTTAGATGGAGCTATGATAGATTGGGGGAATCCATTACTTTGTGTACATGTGGAGTCCTGACGTGCTAAAGCATCTGCTTTTCTTTTGTCTGTTCCTGGCCGAAAAGTCACTATAAAATCATATTCTGTGGAGAATAGCATTCATCGCAACTGTCGGGGTGTGAGAAGGCGAGCTGAACTCATAAACTGTAAGTTGCGATGGTCCGTATATAGTGTGATAGTGTGCTTTGTGCCGTTCAAATAATGCAGCCATTCTTTGAACGTGTCTCTGATGGCCAGAAACTCTCTTTCTGCGATTACGTAGTTTTGTTCCTCCTCATTTAGTTTCCGAGACATGTAGGCGACGGGATGAAGTTGTCCTGTATCGTGATTTGTCTGTTAGAGTACAGCGCCAATGGCCATATTAGAGGCATCTGCTTCCACTATGAAAGGTTGTTGAACATCAGGGTGTGCTAGGATTGGCGCTGAGGTAAAAGCCTTTTTGAGAGCAGTAAATGTGATGTCACCTTCTGAAGACCACACAAATGTTTCTTTCTTTCTGAACAATCGAGTGATGGGTGTGACTGTACGAGAAAACTGGTTAATAAATCTATGATAAAAGTTGGCAAAGCCCAAAAAAATTGCAAATCCCGGACCGATGAAGGTGGAGGCCATTCAGCAACAGCTTTGATTTTTCTGTCTGCCATTTGTATGCCAGAGGATGATAACATGACCCCTAAGAACTCCACTGTAGTGACATGAAACTCGCACTTGCTCAATTTGCAATAAAGATGATGTTTTCCTAATGCCAATAATATTTTTGTTACATGATGTTCATGCTCAGTTTCGTTATTTGAGTAGATTAGTATATCGTCTATGTATACTATTGCGATGGAATCTAAAAATTCTCTGAGTACATCATTTAAAAAAAATTGAAATGCAGGTGCATTGCAAAGCCCAAAGGGCATTACTGTGTACTCAAATAATCCGTAACGAGTTTTGAAAGCTGTTTTCCACTCGTATCCAGATCGCATGCGAACCAAATGATACACACCTCTTAAATCCAGCTTTGTATAAATTACAGCAGATTTCACTTGGTCAAGAAGAACTGGGATTAAAGGTAGTGGATATTTGTTTTTTATGGTGATTTTATTCAGGGCGCGATAGTCAATACAAGTCCTCAGGTCTCCATTGACTTTAGGGACGAAAAAGAGTGGAGCAGCTGTAGGGGTTTTGGAGGGACGAATAAAACCATTGGCTAAATACTGCTCAAGATACTTTAAAAAAAATTGGTTTTCAGGTTCTGATAAGGCATAAATGCGACAATTTGGCAAAGTGGCCCCAGGGATTAAGTCAATCTGGCAATCATACGGCCTGTGTGGAGGTAGTTCTTCTGCTTTCTGTTCATCAAACACATCTGTTAATGCTGTATACTGAGAAGGAAGTTCAATATTCTTTTCTTCTGCGGTTGCTATGTGAGTGGTGGTACAGGATTGTTTTTTGCTATGATTCCATGTTTTTTGGCAATATGATGACGTAAACTGTATCGTTATTTCTTTCCAATCAACAAGAGGATTATGTTGGCATAACCACAGCATACCCAGTATGAGACCATATTGTGGGGCCTTAATGACAACCAATTGTATACATTCTGTATGTTCCTCATTGGTTTCTTGATCGTAACCCACCAACTGTAATTGGGTTGTTTGTAACCTAACTGGACCCGCGGTCAAGGTACTTCCATCCACAGTATGAACCACGTCTGGTGTTATCTTTTTGATACAAGGTATGTTAAATTGCTGCACAGCAAGAGTATCAATAAAGGTGCCTGGGGCCCCAGAGTCGATAAGAATGATAACTTCATGGATTTGATGTAAAACATGAAGAGACATTACGATACGCAAGTGTTCAGTATAGTTTTGTGTTTTCGATAGTCTTGGGGGAAGAGGAATAGAAGGGATGGACACAACACCCAAGTGTAACCCTTCTTTACATCTTGGGCTAGTTAGTTTTCCGATGTAGTTTCCAAATTAGCCACAAAATACTAACGGGGCCGCCCAAAGGGCAGCATCACCAGATAAATAGGAAATCAAAAAGGCAATTTGAGACTGGGGATCTGGAAAGGCAATAGGCCGACAGGTAAAATGCAGTTCTACTTGTGTGAGGAATGTTTCTACTTTTACAGAATCTTCGGAAAACCGCTCTGGAGGAGCCAAAGGTATTTGCGAAGGAACCGTGAGAGGAATGTTTGTTGACGGTACAGGAGCAGAACCTGTTGGGTGAGATGTGGTCGGAACATCCCCTATTCCCACTCTAGTTTGAAGTTGTGCGACCTTATCTGCTAAGGCTGCTGTGGCATTTTTGGAGTCTACCATATCTCTCTGTATTTGTGTTATGACTTTAAAAAGATCATATAGGGTGGCCATGATAAGAACCGCACACAGATCGGGAGAAAAAGAAATTCATGAGCTCACTATTCTGTCAAAAGTGGCCTTTGTATTTCCTCAGGATCTGTGCGATGCTCTTCATGACCCACCTCCCGGCACCACTGATCTGGTATGCTATTATAGCACCAAGAGTCAGAGTGGCCAGATGGGGGGAAGGGAATGGGAAGGGAACAGCAGGGAAGGAGACCTGTGAAAACAAAAGATACACACAAAAATGCAAACAACACAAAGTTAAATAAATTCTTATAGTCTTCTGAATAGCCAATTGCACCTTATTGGCCTTTATATATCAAGGGATGTGCTATTGGGATTAAGCAAGCGCTCTGTTGCTGATGTTTAATAGCACTCAACCAACATTAATGATGACTTATTACCATCCGGTAATGTATCCAATCATGTGTTACAATGTGATGGACAAAATTGACTATTAATTATTCTTAACACCTAAATAAAAGAAATAATTAAAAGTTTTCATTAGATGTTTTGTTTGTAATGATACTCTGCAGTTCACTGGTTAAATCATCTAGAGCCCGAAATGATCGAGTTGGTTTTTATTTGTCAAGCGCAAACCTTGCCTGCCAAAAGAACAATGTAAAAAATGCGGCTTACCATTCAGAGTCCAACCCGCTCTGAACATGTGTAACTGTAGCCGAATCACAGAGGAAGCGCGTCCTTGAATCATGGCAACCTCGAAAGCCGAGTCGGATTGCCGGAAGCGGGCCGGAACTCAGGAAATCACCGCCAGAGGCCCGGAAACTAGAAGAAGCTCTTCGTCTCCAAAAGCAATCCCTCTGGAATACTAAAAACTCAGGTCGGGATCAGAGACGGGAACAAAGCATCCGCTGCACATGAGGAAAGCAGAATAGTGAGCAGCGGTTGACAGGCGGGGCCGCTGATATTAGGAGAGACCACACCCAAGATGGTGGCCGCCCCCAGGCACCTGGGACTTGTAGTGCTTGCACTGCAATAGGAATAAGAGCAATTTAAACAAGCATCTTTGGGGACATAGTCAGCTCAGTAAAGTACAAGAGACACATTCAGTTTCTCAAAGGGCAGAATAGGCACATCTAAAACATTACTGGCAGCTAAACCACAGAAGGCACTATCAGTGTCCCAGGGCAACGTAACCACCAGCGTGCAGAGTTCCTATAATGAAGTTTGCCACAACAAGGATATACCATGGCACGGGAACAAAGCACAGATGGTACCATGCTGCAATGAGTGGTGGGGGCGGGCCCTAGTACGCGTGACGCCATAGCGCTGACAGTTCTCTAGAAGTGGACAAAGTGATGTGTGTCATACGTATGTTTTTTTTTAGCTAATCTCTCTGTCTTGGTCTATTTTAGGTACCTTCACCATGGCATCTTCATTTGGACAATTCAGAGTTGTGACATTAGCAGGGATATGATGCTGTTCAGATGGATGAAGTGGGCATGGATTGATCCTAGGAGTTGTAGTCACTTCATTCTCACTTTAGCAACATTTGACAAATGGTAGCCTGCATAATGCATTAGCATCACAGTAACATGGCAGACAAGTGAGGAGGAGCAAAAGGAGTGTAGCATCTTAGTTAGAGTTAGAGTGACATGGTCTCATTGTAATTGTAGTCACTTCAATTTCACTTTAGCAACATTTGACAAATGGTAACTTGGTAACCTGCATAATAAGTTAACATCAGTAGTAACATGGCATACAAGTGAGAAGGGGTAAAAGGAGTGCAGCATCTTGGGTAGAGTTGGAGTGACAAGGCCTCATGGTAGTTGTAGTCATTTCAATCTCACAGCACTTGACATAGGGTAATCTGCATAATAAGTCAAAATCAGTCAAAATCAGTATTAACACGGCAGACAAGCGAGAAGGGTCAAATGGAGTGTAGCATCTTGGTTATAGTTGGTGTGACAAGGCCTCATGGTAGTTGTAGTCCCTTCAGTGTCACTTTACCAACACTTGACAAATGGTAACCTGCATAATAAGTTAACATCAGTAGTAGCATGGCAGACAAGTGAGAAGGGGCAAAAGGAGTGTATCATCTTCATTAGAGTTGGAGTGACAAGGCCTCATAGTAGTTGTAGTCACGTCAGTCTCACTTTAGCAAGACTTGAGAAATGGTAAATTGCATGACGAGTGTAGATCAGTTGTAGCATGGTAGACAAGTGAGAAGGGGAAAAATGAGTCTAGCATCTTGGTTAGAGTTGAAGTGTCAAGTCCTCAGGGTAGTTGTAGTCACTTCAATCTCACTTAAGCAACACTTGACAAACGAAGTATACCATAGTTGGTGGCAACATGCATTTGGGATGGACCATACGAAGTATACCATAGTTGGTGGCAACATGCATTTGGGATGGACCATACCTTTACCTTTTCAAACATATTATGGGTCCTGGATTGATATTTTTATGGTAATGCACTTACAGACAGCATTGCAACATGTGGCATGTCATGGAGTTGTATACATGTGGTCTTATGCGCAACAATACCCATTGCCACAGACAAACCAACATCTCAGATACTTTGAGTATTGCATGTTAGGAAAGTAAATAGAGAACACAATAGCAAAAGCAGAGTTCAGAGCAAACAGGACATTGTGATATTGTGCCAGTTATTGAAGTGTAACTTACCAGAGTCCACTCCCCCCTCTATTCCTGCCAAGACCACATTATGCAGGATGACCAAGACATTCTCCTTCCAGGGTAAGGTTTGTAATGGTGCGCTGGGAGGGCCACCGCCAGTCCTGTGAGTGTCCAAGCGGTGGTTGTTGTACGTGGTACGTACCCTCAGTCTGAGGTCGTTCCACCTCTTCCTAATGACGCCCTGTGTGCGCAGGGTGGAACCAACAGCATTCAGTCTGTTCACTATCCTGTTCCACATTTCATTTTTCCTACTGAGAGGAGTTTGCTGGACTTGGGCCCCAAAATGTGTGGCTCTATTATGATTTCATCCACCGTGACTGTCAACTCTTGCTCTGTGAAGCTTGTTTTTTTTTTCTCCCAGGCATGGTGAACAAAAAAACGACAGTGACTATATGTATGAAAAATAAACAAGTGATGAAGGCAAACAGGTGCAAAACAAACATTACAGGTGATGTTGAGATCTAAATGGGAAGATGAAAAAAGGGATGCTTTATCTAAAAATGCATAAAATGGCAGTGCCTGTCTTGCTGTGCTGCAGTTTGGAAGCAAAGGAAGCAGGCCAGGGATGGGGTGTGTTTTATAGTGTGGAATGCAGGCATGTCCACTTGCCAAAGCACACCAGGTGTGTAGTTTTTAAATCCATCCAATGGTCACTGTGTGTTTTTTTTTGGGCACATACCACAGCTGTCAACCGCCGTTGGGTAACTGCCATTTGTTGACAACTTCTGTGAGACTGCGAGTACGACTGTGTAGTTGTAATACGCTTGGTGGGTGGACCACAGACCTGGCCTCATCATTGGACACACTGCCAAAATTTAAGACCGCCGCGGTCCCACCAGATAGACTGCCATGGACACGGTCGGTATTTCAGATTGCACAACTCGTAATACAGCGGGTGGTAGATTGCCGACACAGCGGTGGCATTGATGACGCGGTTCTTGGAAGGTCGGTCCGCCAAACTTGTAAACAGGCCTTAAGGCTCTTGGCCTTGCCAATGATTGCTAGAAAATGCTCTGTATTATCAAGATATAAATATTTAGATGGAGCAGTCAAAATTACTAAGATTTTTTTCTTTAAACAAGCATTTTCATTGACATTAGGTCTCGCTTTAAAGTGCTAATGTAGGCTGATTCAAAAACACAAACAAACGTTCGGTGCCACATCACTGTGTAACTTGCTGCTTGGCACCACAAGCTTGGGGACTGAACAACTGCGTCAGCTTCCACATCCTGACAAGAAACCTCTGCTCAGTCGACCCCCTACTCGCCCACTTCCCCTGCATCTGAAGAGACAGAGGCAAAGGGCGTTCTTTCTTTTAATTGGCTCCCAAAACCTGGAACAACCTCTCCCTGCACATGAGAGCCACCAGTGCAGTCTTCGATTTCACGTGAAACTGAAATCCTGGCTTTTAAAACAGACCCCGATAAGGCTTTACTCCTTCTGGAGTTACCAGGGTACCCTCCCAGGTGATACATGTGCCATTCAAACATGCATTATATAACAGACATGAGAGGCCCAGAAAGAGGCAGATTGCACAAAGATGAGGCACAAACATCCTGTGCATAGGTGCGCAAGCTATGTTAATAAACATTTTCACATTAAAACCAACCATTCTGATACCCCATACAGTTTTCACATGCCTCTTCTCCCATATTTGTGGTATCTAACATATCGAAGAGAGTATGAGCCCCACAGAAGAAGGGCTTAATCACAAAATGCATTGGGAGCACTAATCAAAGTGTACATTTTATTTGCTCATGAAATCGTTAATGAACTTATACAAAGAAACTGTTGCAAAAAACTAATGTACAAACAGCAATATTATTTATCATTGGTATAATCTTGCCGTTCTATGTATTGGAAATAAATCATCTATCTGCTGAAACTCCCCTCCATGACATGAGCAGAATGCTGAGCCCATTTTTGATGCTTAAGGCACTTCAGGCTCTAGCCAATCATTCTTAACTTTCTTTTTGCACAAAATATATCTAGGCCAAATTTTCACTCTTTTTTTGTGGGTTTCCCTGAAAGGAATAGAGAAAAAGGCCAAGATATAGCAACATTTTGGTAATATTGGAAACATTAAAAAAATGACGGTTGGGCGATATAGTCCACTCCACTGGCAGAAATGACGGAATTTTGGCCACTCCGTGTTACACATGAAACACAGAGTTCCGGACAATTCTGCCAACTGCTGTGTGGCGGAGGTTTTTCTCATTTGTGGCTTGGAAACAGTAAGTTGGTGAGCACAAGCAAGATTTGGTGTCCCCTTACATGATTTCTGTCGCTAGGAGGGCACCCAGTTTGATTTGTCAACATGCGGGCATTAGCGACTGTTCGTGGTCAGAAAGCTGCCGCTCAAGTACAAAATCTACTCGAGCGGCATCAAAATAAATTTGAGAAGCTGCGTCCTCTGGGGCACTGCATGCTGCAATTTGCACTTATTTTTCAGTGCAGAACGAGCTCCCAGCACTAAATCACAGCAAAAGAAGCACAATGTGCCTATTTCTGCTCGCTCACAGAATTCCTGTGGAATCTTGTGGAGTTTTTTTGTAACTCTGCGGAATTCTGCGGAGTTAAACTTTGCAAGTTCC